>CAJQZM010024470.1:6796-20160 GCA_907164665.1 Colias nastes | reverse complement strand
AATTTTTAATTGCCTAATTATTAACCTATGTCTCTACTTTTTATATTAATAAAAGAAAAATCTGACTTGTAATTTATTTATTATATCTTCATTTTTGAATTCACAGTAAGCGTATCGGTATCGGTATCGGTATCGCCGATATTTTTATAAGAGTATCGGTATCGGTATAGTATCGGCGAAAAGGCGTATCGATGCATCCCTAGTTTATAACAATTATCGAAACTAACATATTTGTATTTCAAAATTAATAACAAATATAAAATAAACAAATGGGTAATTAATAATTATTACCTTCCATTATAGTAAGATACGTAAGTTTAATTACAGGTACCGTGTACCTACATATTTACTTAATACTACATATTATTTAATATATTTCGCTTAAAACAAGGAATTTAAGAAGGAAGTTTAAAAGCTAACTAGTCCTCATTCACACGGAGTCCTAAGAAGTTTGTATGTTTGTGAATCCTACGATCGTGATTTATACGCTCCCCTTACTGACAGATGGCGGCCGCGGCGTAATGGCGATTGATTTACGAAACCGATTTAATAGTTACCTAATCGGTTATTGAGCTCGCCTTTATTAAATACCGCTGACGTCCTTTCATATGTAATGTATGATGTACATGCAAGCAATTAAAGTGCATTTCACACGCCATCCAATCTGAATCCAAAAGAGTATTAACATTGAATATTAAACTGATAAATTTATGTAAACTCAAACATTTATTTATTCAAAGTGCTTCTAGAAGAAGTCTTTCTTCTAGAAGCAGAAGAAGTCTTTCTTCTAAAAGCACTTCTGAATCATCATAACATAATATGTTAAACATTTACCACCGATTCGGGAAACAGTATCTAAGGACAAGAACCGACAAGAAACTCCGTTGCACAGTCCTAAATATTATGTTCCTTCTATATAAATTGTAAACCAAAAAAGAAACATCTATCAAACCCACCTCATACGTTATACCCAATGATGTCAAAATCTTATTATATTATTCTGATCTGATGCAATAGGGCTCTAACTAGAGTATGAAAAATTCCCTTTTTTTAATTTATTACTAGCCATTTTTTTATTTAGAGTCAATGGTTAGTAAATGAGTGAATACTTAAAATTATATACAAAAAAGACGTGTGGCACTCGGGGACTGCCGCGGTAAAGCTATTGCATAGCATGCCTTCAAGCCACACCTCCGAGCCCGTCGGAGTGGGGAGCGTGAGGTTTTTTCGTTACGGAATTTCTCGATTCGGTCCCCGCGCTCAAGGCCCGCGATAGAAGCTATGCAATAGCTTAATAATAACAATTAATTAAACAAACAAATCACCATATAAAAACTAAAACAATTTACGTTTATTCCAACGCATCTAGAATAGTTTATACATGTAACCAGATGTAACCACTTGGTCGACAACGATTAGATCGGATTTATGTGGTGTATTAAGGTGCGTATAAATTAAGCGCGGCAGCCGCGCGAACCAATGTTCGACCAGAGTTGACGTTCATTTGCTGCGCGAGCCAATATGTAGATATATTTTAAGTTGAACGTAGTTGCCGCGCGCGGCAGGCGATCCATCACGAACATCTCTTCTGTAGGACGCCAAAAGTGTAGAATTTTCTTTTTCAAGTCAGGAATAGGTATATCCATTTTCTTATTGATTTCTACCCACGCATCATATCTCAGCGATTTATTGTGGTATTGGGAGGATTTGCTGTGCCACAAAAATTCATTAGCGCCATACAATTGTATTAGTAAACGGCACTTTTCGTTGTCCATTTTTACGTATACGCCGCGCGAGCCGAATCACCAAAACTACAAACCGTCCACACGACGCGCGAGCGAACGACTGAAGCTCCTTTGATGCGGTCTCAAAAACCGACAGAGAGCGGATCGCCCCGCGGCACGTTCGAGCGCGGCAATGTTCGCGTCGCCGCGCGCGGCGATCCCGTCTACATAGAGCGCGGCCGCCGCGCGCGCCTATGTTCGATGGTTTGCCGCGCTTAATTTATACGCGGCTTTAGAATTACGTCCGCGAGGCCCTAAACATGCGCGTTATCAGAAACATGCGTTTTGACCGCTACCGCTGCTTTTTACGATATCTTGAACGGTCCCACTCGTTTATTTATTTCACATTTACGTCCGAGGGTGAACGTCTAAATCCAAACGACACATATTTATGAGTCGACAGCTTCGACGGGTTACAAGACTCCGATAAAAACGTACATTTTGTCGCTTGGCGTTTGGCAGTTGCGTCATTTATTGCATACTTTTTTGAATCCCATTATTTTGCGTGCATTTTGAACGCGCTTTTAAATGTGATTGTCTTTTGTTTGAGTATTATCTTGAAACGCATTTTGACTCTTTATTTAGATATTAGTGCTGAAGACGTAGATAAATATACATATTACGTATTGTAGTAGCTAATTGTGTCCCAAAACTTATAGCTGCTACATTTCGTGAAATGGTTATTAATGTTATCTAAAATTGCTTCATAACTTTTCTATAAGTGAGTAATAAATATAATAAAGCTAATATGTTTCGGTCAATTACGTAAATACCCTATTTCGGCACGGGCCAGCGAGCTAATTATTTTAAGTGTCAATAAATAATAAAGATGGCCGCGCGCCGTTGAGTGCTCGTCCATCTCTCTTATCTCAATTCTTAATGCGCCTCTTCGCTGGTCATTCTTTTTTTGAATTTTGTTTTCTTTTTTCCCATGTCATCCAGTGGAAGTTTAAATTTTGTGTTGACAGTATGAAGGTTTTATGTTTTAATCTGGACTTTATGTTCGTTTAATCTGTAGCGTGGATAGATTATTTACCGCATTTCTTTCACCTTTTTATCTAGTTTATGGTGAGTCGCGTGTGTGAATCGAGCGATTTATGTTGTATAAATGATGTTTAATTTTGTAAGTGGTCTAAACGATTCGGCTTTCTGACTCAAATTATCGACGATTTGAGGTGGTTTATGAAGTCATAACGATAAATCAAAAGTGCAACAACGATATTTTGTTGCATTTCCGAACAGGGACGGACCATCGATCACGGCGTTTGAATAAATTTATGTTACGTAATTGCGGTGTGCGTGCGCGCAAGATGGCTCAAGTATTATGTTGTTTACGAATTACAAGCAAACTTGACTCTAGCTTTATTACACCACCGATATTACCGCGAAACAGACAAATTATTTGCGACTTTGGTGGTATATGGCAATTAAACTCAGAAACCTATTAGAGAAATACAACTCTACCTGATAAAACTATTGGTCTTTCTTTGACAAAACTTACTCCTTTTGCGTCGGAAGAGGAAAAGTTCTTTTTGTAAAATTATTATCTATTTTTGACAAAAAGTCTGCCTCTGACCGCTTTATAAATGATGCACATTAAGCAGATTCACATGCCTTCCCGTTTTAATGGTTCTTCGTCGATAGTTTTGTTACATTTCATAGGTTACTGCTCCGTTACCCAAGAACCACAAAACACCGAACATAGATGTAGATTGTTAAACTGAGCGCAATATAGCATGTATCAACTATCCAACACAAAACATACGAGGTCAGGGGTATTACCATGTCTTATAGCAGTATTATATCCAGTGTGAAACAGTGATAGAGCTATACAACCTATACAGGGTGTAATCGTTAAGTGTGCACAGGCGATTATTCCGTAACTATTACAGATACCAAAAAAATTTAAACTGATATCGAAAGTACTTAACCTAATGAGTAAAATGGCCATAATACATTTTTAAAAATAAAACGAGAAATATATAAAAAATTAACTTTAAACGCTCCCATACATTTAGTATGAGATATGAATATCCCATGTACATTTAATATGAAAGATTTTAGCTTTTTCTTTCTTTTTTGGTTTTCTGCTTTAATTACTTAGCAAATTTGAAGGAAAGTTCATTTAGAAACTGTAAATAGAGCTCCTCATTGTATTGCACAATGAGGACGTCACTTCGAAAATCTGCTATGAATACAAAATGTATGGGAGCGTTTAATGTAACATTTTTGGATATTTCTCGTTTTATTTTTAAAAATTTATTATGGCCATTTGCTCATCAGGTTATGTACTTTCGATATCAGTTTAAAGTTTTTTGATATCTGCAATAGTTACGGAATAATCGCTTGTGCACACTTAACGATTACACCCTGTATAGCGTTAACATTTTTCCACACTGGAATTAATACTGCTTTAAGACATCATGGTACGGGGCAGGTCTCACACTAGACTATCAGTTGTTGCGGTTAAGACAGGCGCGAAGTCTCAATTAGTGTAATCTTCATGACTTGGTAATGCACCTACTTAGTTGAAGACCTTCGGGTGTACCGTTCGACCTGTGCAGTTCACACTTTATGGGAAAATGTAGTAGAGTTTGGTATAAGATGGTTTATAAGGGTTTTTTTCACGGAGCAAAGTTGTTACTTTTGCTTGGTTCGTTAAAACAAAGTTATTTCCAAGGGACTGGTTTGCAAATCTTCTTGTATAGGTATAATATAAAAAAGTTCCTCTACATGAGTAGTGCTGAAGTATAAACCTGATCTGCAATACTACCTACGTATCTAATACGACTATATAAATGATTTGCCCAGAATTTAGTAATTTAACCTTAAAAATTAAAATTATTACAAACCGAGATTGCTGCCAATTTAACTTATTTCCAGTTTATAACTAATTGTGTAATATTAACTTCCATGCTTGCCATCTGCAACTGAAACTACAAAATCCCTTTAACAATTCTGTACTTTGACGAAAAATGCAGTTTATGCAGATTGCAAGTTTTTCATACACAATATCGACAGTGATGCAACGCGATCGATCACTTCAAACTTCCACGTGCTCAACATTCTAAGCTTCACAATATGATGAAGTGTCATAGCACACATTAGTTTCAATATCTGACATTATTGCGGTGGCGCCTCGCTAATAACAAGGCGCCGGCGCACAGGTGTCCCCTCTCATCACGCGAAATTGTCTGCTAAATGCACCTCTGATGTCAGCAACTGCTCGCCTTTGATCGAGCCGCTAAAGTGGATATTAGTGATTGCTAAATGTCGCTGTTACGGTTATTTCTTGGTTGCTTTCACAGCCACAGAATTTGCCAAAATGTTCTAAATATTGAGAGGATTGGAATTGATGTAGAATTGCTTAAAACCCTTCAAACATAAGTAATGTTTTAAGGGTATTAATGAAGAAGATACAGAATTATCTAACTTTCCAGCACTTTAATTTTTGTTATATAGATTATAGACAGTTTCAGTGTGCTACAAAATAAGCCTCTCTGGTTATGCTATAATTATAATTGACCGAGAATTACGTTGAACGTCTTTATTCAGAGGACGAGTGTATAAGCTCTAATCCATGACATCGATAATAACTCCACGCGCCCTGACCCCCTTGGTGGAGTACAATCAAATACAAAAATACACATAAAAATAAATTTTATAACGCACTTTTTTAAAGAAAATTGCGCAAAAAGGTATCGATTTAAATGATTGGATAAATCAAACTAAATATAGCAATAAATTATTGTATTTTATGATTAATATTTTCGTATCCTTATATTTTAACCCTTGATTTATACATACAATCTACATAATATGTAAATATATATAACTTTCTAAAATCTATAAATTCGGAGCCTTAGAGACGTTATCGTCTCTATGCATGTGTATGCTGCAATCTACTATCTTACATTCATAACATCCAACTAAATATACAATTACGCAATCGACTTTTCCACCAGCACATACTTTACGAAGCACGTATTTCTAAGGCAGGTGCATAATGCTAGATGTATGGTGATGTTGATCTTACACATTTAGCGTGTCGATATCATCTGCACCACGCTTAATCGATGTAATTACGAGTATTAGCGGTAATCTGTGGATTTACAAGATTATTCTCATATTAACTGGCTGGCTTATCAATCAGTCACATTGCGTTTGAATGATACACGCTTACTGATAGTCTGTTTGTACCGATTGTATCACAGTTAGAAGCAGTTGTTTTACTTAATGTTTGTAATAATAATTTGATGGGTTACATACACAATATGTATGATAAATACTTATAACATTTTGCTTAAGATAATAAAATTAAATTATTACCATGCTCTATAGATTTTACAGTTATTCAAATTCCTGTGTAAAATACAGCTATCAATATTTTAACCACCTAATCTGTTATGGCTACTAACGCCATCACTATAATAAATAAATAAAAATGTCTCGTAAACTACAATTAAAGAATAATGAAATAAAAAATATTAAAATATCGAAGATGAATACATTTTTAACATGTTGAATACCTACTTTATTTACATTAAGCAATTAACCATTTTATATTTGATTGTTTCAGAGCTGCGACAACCCAGTGGAGGAGAAGCCATCGAGTGACAAAAACTTCATAGTGGGCGCGTGGCCGACCAGCACGCCGGGACATACCGGCTACCTCACTGTGGCCACACTACCGCCGGCTTTTATAAGAAGTACGTACCTATATAAGCTTATTGAATTTAACTACGTGTGTTAGCAAAAATAAATCATATCTACTACCTATGTGTTTTGTTCATTCGACCTCTTCCAAAGTATGCCATCTTGCTGTGAAAGTACTATTTTATTAAATTGTCAAATTACATATTCTTACTATTACCTACCTACTTTTTCTTTCTTTTATAATCATATTTTCTAACCTATTAGACTACCGCTAATAACCACATTTTAGTCAAACATTCCTATTTGGTCCGAAATCTAAAGTTAAATATAATCCGACAAGAATTAATTATCGTAAAACTTGCACTCAGCCTAACAATGATGAAAATGTATGTTATTTTACAGCAAAAACGATTCCAGCCAAGACAGAAAATGGAAAAGATGAAAATCCTCCAGACAATTATGAAAGAAAAAGTGACTCAGACAGCGGAGAAGATAAATTAGTTGTGGACGAAAATAGATTATAAATACACTTTGTATTAAATAAAAATTTGAATAACAATATTTTGTTTTATTTTACCTTATTAGGTAGGTTTATGTATTCATAAGAAACCCAAATTATATAAGTACCTTGCCTATCGGTATCAACTATCAAATTTTTATCTTAATTGCTAATACGAGTCATTTTACTAAAGCAAGAAACCATTCTAATTTCTAAAAAGAGTATTTAAAAAGATATACAAGATTGCGAAAGCCTTATAGAATTTTTGGCTTTAAAAATTCCAAATATATTGTCTTGATCAATATCAATGGAATATAATTACTCTTTAAGCAGCTTTAGTTCTATCGATTATCTTCCATAGGAATAGCTTACTAAATTTACAATATATTTAAAAAGATCCTATATTACACAGTAACAACAACTTACACACGAGAACAAGGGAAACACTGTTTTAAAATAAGGTACATACATAAAACTATCTATTCTCCAGCTGCCAGCTGCTAAGTAAAAAAAATCATTCATGGTTCAGGGTATACGGTTTTTGTATAAACGTCCTAGCATAGTTCAGTTGAAATAAATGGAAAACTTATGTCAAAAAAGTATTGCTTCAGAGAGCCTAATAAACATAACATTGAAGATGCTAATCCATGGAATGTTGTCGCAGACACCACAGGACAGTTCTGTTTGATTTTTTTTTTTTGAAATACTAATGAAAGTTATAATTTTTTTTAAACATGAAACACTGATATGATTTCTTAAAAGATCAACTACAATTTCTTGCCAGTTCTTCTGTGTCGAAACTGCTTTGTGAACTGTTGGTAAATGATATCTGATATATTATTTTGACGACTTAAACGCACTTCTAATCGAAGTCTACTTCAATCAATAAATACTTGAGTTTTATATAATTGTAATAAAAGGCACACAATAAAAGACATTTAATTTTCATACATTTATTTAGGTTAAAATTCTTAAATCTACAGCATATAAATAATAGTACATACAAGCTAGTGTTACGGAATTCTTGTGAAGCCTCATTGGAAGTCAAAGGCAGTGTATTATAGGAATATAATTTGGCAATATAGACATAAAATATGAAATAATTTTGCAAAACAACATAAATAAATAAGGAAAGACACATTTCCTGAACTACAGTCTATAAATGAATCAATATAAATTCTAGTACTTATACAATTTATTTTAGAGCCATGCTCTGTACTACATCCTTTATAAATATTGTTCTATCATAATATATATTCGATATACTTAGTTTTTACTACCACAGACTACATGATTGACGTTTATATAATTGTCTATACTTGTATTAAATCTATGTTTGTAAATTTTATAGCCTGGTGCGTATAATGAACTTAGTAAATTTCTGATAAAAGATATCATACGATGTAAAGTTTGGAGTATCATAAATTCAGTTTTATTATTATTACATATTATTCGAACAATTTTGCTTGGCACTTTTAGCTCCAGGCTTACATTGAATTATTAGTTATTTTTAACTGGTATTAATGAAATTAATAACAAAGATATATTTCATCTTAACATGATATATTTAGTCATATATTTTAGTAGCCTTTACTTAGTAGTTCCTTATAATTACATCACTATGGCTAATTGTTATAGTAAAATATATAATTAATAATTATAGTTATAAAATTTTGTTTGTCTAAGGAATAAAATATTTATTCTAGCTTAAATCTATCACCTACTTTTCATCGAAATTTCCGAACGACACATTTCATTATTTTGATAAATCTAAAAAAAAAAAAATTCATTTTAATAAACTTGTTTCGAAATTTTTTGTATGACATAAGTCGCTTGTTGATTTACTAACACACTATAAATTAATATATTGTCAATTATTATTAGAGGAACCTTGCTTGTGTCACACTTATTTTTATTTTTGTAAATGGCAAACAAAAATAATCAAATCGAGCGGATGTTTATTTTAAAATTGATTGTGAAGAAATTAATTTAAGACAATATGCTCGTGATTAGGTTTATTTAACAAAATTGCCATTTCTCTTATGAGGACGTTAAAATATAAAGGAATTAATATTAATAATTGGATTCCAACCAAAGACGCGTATTAGATAAAATAAAAAAAATTAAATTAATTCAAATTGCATATATTGTGTCCTCTTGATAATAGCGAAAAAAATACGTCATTTCCACGTCTAAAATTGATCTAACTTTGCCAATAACAAAATACTCAGAGTAATCGTTACTGTTACGTTATATGATTGTTTTTGAATAAAACACTCACATTTAGCAAATTAATTTTGTTTCAGTACTTGTATATTTTTGTAAATGATGCATAACACAACAACAACTATTACTTTTTCGACTTGCGATAATTTTTAGATTATACTTAAAAATGTATTTACTTAATTTCCATAAATCGTAATCGTCGTTATTATGTAGACAGTAATTTTAAACCTTATCTAGTAAAAGGTCACAAAAAATAAATAAAATCGTCACGCCTTTAAACTCTCAACTTTAGTTTAAATTTTTCTCTTATTCTTTCTTAATATATTTATCTAAAGTCACTAAAATCAGTTTTCAATTGTATAGCTGGTTTATTTGGTCTTGATTCGAAAACAGTTCTCGTCTGAGCGCCGGTTTGACCGCGAGCATTTTGTCCTGCTTTTACCGCGTTTTCCAATTTGGTACGAAGCTCGGAAGATTGCTGCATGATAGTCTTGAATTCCTGAAAAAAAATAAGATATAAATATTTAGTTGTGATAATAACATTGATTCTTTTAATTTTTAGATTTACAAGATACTTTAACATTGTTTTTTTCTTAAAAGTGAAAATCGCTTTTTGTAACTGCATTAATTACTCTATTCGTCTGTAGTGTAGTGGTCTTGGTAATTATAACTTCTGCTTTATATTATACTAGTGGTCCGCCCCGGCTTCGCCCGTGGTACAAATTTACGTTTTCTCTACATAAGAACCATCCTCGTTCTTCAAGGAATATAATAAAAAAAGAATTATCGAAATCGGTTCAGCCGTTCACACGTGATGGCGTGACAACGCGAAACGGGTGCGGACCCGCCGCCTTTTTATAGCTCCCGCCGCGAAGCGCGTCGAACGCGGCAACTGATACACAAAAATAATCCATATGGCATGATTCTGTATTCACGCGCGATGACTTATAGCACAGCTTATAGCGTTTTTCATGTATAACTTTGGTGTTTCTACACCGATTTACATGATTCTTTTTTTATTGAATAGGTAATAATGTTAACTTTTATTAATTAGGGATGAGTGAGAGTGTTGTAAACGTAAGAGTAGACAAATATAATCAGAAAGCTCCGAATTGCTAAGCTATTGAAGTTTCACGTATTATTGTGAGTCAATTTTAAAAGATAGACATATGCTGTCTAGGAATTTATTTTTAAATAATAATAATAATTTAAGAACATTTGTGTCGTACATGATTTCTATGTAGCTTTAACCATTAAGGCTGCACACGCGACGGAAGCTTAAAAAATGGAGTAACTTCTCCCGTTTTCCCAATATTTCCCTTCACTGCTCTGCTCATATTGATCGTAGCGTAATAAAAAGTATACTATAACCTGCCCAGGAGTATGAAGAATAATTGTGCCAAATTTCGTTAAAATCCGTCGTGTAGTTTTTGTTTCTATAACGAATATACAGACAGACAGACAGACAGACAGACAAAAATTTTACTGATTGCATTTTTGGCATCAGCAGCGATCCCTTATCACCCCTTCATAGTTTTTTTTTAAATATATTTTATGTACAGAATTGGCCTCTCTACAGATTTATTATAAGTATAGATTAATTCCACAGACATATAAATAGAAACTGATACATTTTTGTAAATTTTGCGGGTATCCAAACAAACCTGTGGATACTGCGGGCCAATCTTCATGAGCCAGTTGAGCGCGAACTCGTGAAGCGCGCGGACGTGCGGTGCCGCGTTCGTTAGTGCGCTACCTTCGCGCAAATACGAAATTACTATGGGCACGAGGATCCAGAGTAGTTGGACACCTGTGAATTTGTTCTTAATTTTAGGGGCAAATTATGTAATAATTTAGGCAATAGTAAAACAAAAATATTTTCTCTTAAAAAGGAGATAAAACACAACATTCAAGTATTAAATATAATTAAAATTCGAATATAAAAAATGTACTCTAAATTCACACACTATGCTAAACTGTCTATTCTACTTTCGTTTAAGTTATACAAACATGTTTGTTAAGTATGTATAAATTAATCTTACCTTTATGAGGATCATCTATAGCAGCAGAATAGATTTAATAACAATTTAATATGGAGTTGTATCATAACTATAGATAATTAATTATTCTAAGTAATAATTGGCGTTGCTGAAGTTGTTATTGTTGGTCGAAAACAATGATAAAAAGATAGCCGTATTAGTTACACTACTCATAACTTAAAAATATCTAAACGTGTTATGGTAATTATTGGTTTATTCCAGTTTAGTTTGTTGTAGTGCCTTTAAAAATTTGGAAAATGTCATGATGTCGCTGTACTGCCGCCCCACACCGTATACGGAGCACGACGGTGTAGTAGTGGTCCAGTAGTAGACTGATATGGTGATAAGATACATACGCGCATCACTCGGCGCCACCTTCAACAGATCAGACAGCGCGGCCACCGAAGCGGTAGCAGCACGGGCCAGCCCCGCATCAGGCCCGTGTGCTGCAGCTGCTGCACGGGCTGCCAGCCGTGCGGCCACAGCTCGCGCCCACCATGACACCGCAGCGGTGGGTGTGCCCCCGCCCCACACGGCACGGACTACACCGCAGCACGCCGCGAATATCTGCGGTGTGACAGGGGGACGGGTAAGAGGTGAGTCCACACAGACCAAGCACTAAACTGCACGCTACGCTGCGTGAAATGTGCGAACTATAATACAGTACGATACGAATACATGCATTTTGATAGTATAACAAATCATTTTAGATTCAACCAAAAAATGTATTCCATGACACTTTAGATATTCACTCAGACACTGACTTCTCTTTAGATATCAACAGTCTGTGAAAACTTAATTATAAAAAAACTAGTGGTCCGCCCCGGCTTCGCCCGTGGTACCTACATGTTTAAACTATCCTATCTCTCAAGTTGGATCGAACTACACATGGTGTGCGAATTTTATTATAATCGGTTAAGTGGTTTAGGAGACCATTGAGGACAAACATTGTGACACGAGATTTATAATTATAAAAAAATTTGAACAGCCGTTTAAAATGATGTATTGACACATTATACAAATTCACTTAAATCTAAATTAATATCATCGCCATCATGTAAAAAATATCGCCATTTAAAAAAAATCCAATACGACACAACCTCAATTATCATTAAAACATACACGTACCTCATTATCACGCGTATCCAGACAATGCCGCAAATGATTGATGCAGGGATAGTGCAGCAAGGGCAATGGCGGCGCACGCGCAAGTAACGCCGACATAGCTCGCGCACCACACACGCTCTCTATACGTTGCTCGCTATCCTCTGGAAAAATGGATACACAGCTTTATATAACGTAACAATTTTTAAGCTATTGCATACCTTCTATCGCGGGCCTTGAGCGCGGGGACCGAATCGAGAATTTCCGTAACGAAAAAACCTCACGCTCCCCACTCCGACGGACACGGAGGTGTGGCTTGAAGGCATGCTATGCAATAGCTTTACTGCGGCAGTCCCCTACACGTCTTTTTTGTTTTTTATTTATGTTATAAAGGCATGTTACCATTTTTAGATCTATAACAAATTTGCGGATTGTTAAACTTGCTTTGTATTATTTCAATTTACGGTGTGGTAAATGTGGACGTACATATAATTTTCATTTAGCAAATCATCAGGAATCTACATAACAAAAATACCAAAGATTTATTTCAACCAACAAAAAAAACATAGCACACATGTTCATCGCAGTTTATTTTGTAAAAACAGTGTCAGAAAAAAATTAACAACATCCATACAATAATTTCTATTCAAACCCATACATACCACTCTTAATCTGTTACGACCTAAACGGGCATAGAGACCTTATTTGAAATGCCTACATACAATTCTTACCAGTCTTAACCCGTTCCACAAGCTTGGCCAGCGTAGTATGCAATAACTTATCATGCTGTGCCCTTGCATCATCTATTAACTGCTCGACATTCGACCATACGGAGCAATAACCTTATTCGAAAAATCCAATTATTCCCATTTTTAACCCGCTCCACGAGTTTGGCCAGCGTAGTATGCAATAACTTATCATGCTGTGCCCTTGCATCATCTGTTAAAAACGCGGCTCTTGATCTTAAGGAAAAATCCAATTCTTACCAGTCTTAACCTGTTCCATCAGCTTAGCCAGCGTAGTATGCAGCAACCTATCATGCTGTGCCCTTGCATC
>CAJQZM010024469.1:10911-22681 GCA_907164665.1 Colias nastes | reverse complement strand
ATCATATTCCCCTCCTTTTCTAATGGGTTTCATCCGACTGCGATTTTATTTTGTTTCAAAAATTATCTTCTCTAGTCTATAGCCATCATCTATTCTTTGACATTTATGACTATGGCTATGCTTATTAATCAACTACTAACAACTTAAGCTAAGGTTCGTGGATTCAAATTAGCATACTTTGTCTCTGCAGTGGAAAAATATGGGCTAAATTACAATCATTAGGTATAATTGTAATAGAAATACGTAATCATTTTTAATTGATATCTATTTTAGATAGATAATTTAAGAATTGGTTACTCACGGGTGGTAGTGGACATTCCAAGCCATAGTTTTTCTTTAAATCTAATAACGGAGAGTCAAGTAAATCACAAAGCTTAAACTGAAACCTGACAAATGATGGTCTATATTCATTGTGAAGGTATTCCTCGGTTACCATTGCAATCTAAAAATAAAGTGATTTTAATAAGTACTTAACTACATATTATACGTGTTATATTACTAAATAATAATAATTTAATATAATCATTACTTTTTATTGCTACTATAAAATATATACTATTCTATTTTATAAGTTACCTAAGATTATAGATAAGTCTAGTCCATAAGGACATTCAACAGCTCACTGAACTAGGCAATAAGTAGAACCTGAGATATTAATAATTGATGTCCTTAATCTTGAGTGTAACCAAGATAATATTGTTAGAAATAGAAAATTATTGAACCGTTTTATTTCTTTTTTAATTTATATAACTATATGTTGAATAATATGTATTTAGTATTTAAGCAAGTTAAGTTTGTTTTATATAATAAAATTGTGTATCGCTGTCGCATTGGGCATGTCCTGTAACGGCATGTGATGTTTTTAAATAAAAAATAAATAAATAATATAAAAAAGACGTGTGGCACTCGGGGACTGCATAGCATGCCTTCAAGCTACACCTCCGTGCCCGTCGGAGTGGGGAGCGTGAGGTTTTTTCGTTACGGAATTTCTCGATTCGGTCCCCGCGCTCAAGGCCCGCGATAGAAGCTATGCAAAAGCTTAATACTATACTAGTAGTATAACTTACCGATATATTCTTATCCCACGCCTTTTCAATGTAGCCATAAATATTCAGAACTGGGTTACTTTTCCTGGAGTACCTCCTCACTGTCGTCGACGCATTCTTAACGTATTCCTGGTCATAATACGTAATTTCAACCCTTTCCATATAAAGGTTGAATGTCTGGAAAATGAGCAGTATCCTAATAAATATTATAAATGCAAGTATGATGTGTTTTTCTTTCATGTCTCAATGGATCTATTTTATAGTATGGTTTTTGTGTCTGGGGTCTGGGTCTGGGACAGCGAAGACGCTAGGGAGTTGTGTGGGTTCCTTCTTACCTCGGTGAAATATTATCTCATTCTCATAGTACAAATTGGTTGGATTAATTAGATACGATTAGTATTTTTTGATTATGAGAGAATAATTTTGACCATAAATAATCTCATATCTTACATAGTACATACGCTATAAGAGGTATAGCTGTCGAGATCTAAGAATTAATTTCCCATGTCATTACTACGACATAGAAATCTCACTGGGTAGGTATAGTTTTCTCAATGGCACACAATTACACCCAAACCCAGCTCTCTTCCCTCTGGCCTCTGTTATGGTTACACCCTTAGAAGTCAGAGATGCAATACATAAGACAATTCCTATATAATGTATTTACCTACTTATTAGAAATAAAACTACATCAGGATTAAAACCTAATTTGTAACAAGCCCACATAGGAGACCTTTTTCGCTCCAATCAATTAGTTCTACGATTTATATTAAGTTTTCTATTTGTATAGGTACCTTGGGGTATACTGTATAGTATTATATTGTTACTACGTTTACTGCATTGAGGTATTAAAACTAATCAATGTAACAAATTTAAATTTGTTTATCTTATTAAAAAAATATGAATAAACTTATCAATTAAAACCAATCAATGTAACAAAAAAAAAATGGTTTGAGACGATTGACTCTAACTCGTGTTAGAAAAAGTGTAGTAGCGATGGCCTCTCTAGTACGTAGTACATAGTAACTCAATGGTTTACTGTCGGATAATCCTCATTTTAGACTAGCTGTGCTCCGCGGTTTGACCCGCAGTGCTCCGCTCCTGTTGGTCTTAGCCATGCTCTGTGGTCTTAGCGAGATGATATTATTTAGCCTATAGCCTTCCTCGATGAATGGGCTATCTAACACCGAATTTTTTTTTCAAATTGGACGTAGGATCGTCGGATCGGAGTAGTTTCCGAAATAAGCGAGTTCAAACAAACAAACTCTTCAGCTTTATAATATTAGTATAGATTTAAACTCAAATATTGACTTACATGAATTTTTACAAATAAAAATGCAAGTACACCAAGGTTTAGAAACATAACTTTATACATGTCGGTCGGCTATGTAATTCTAAATCGTTTTAATTTATTTTAAAGAGTTGTATCAACATTCATTCACTAAATAAGTATATAATAATACATAATGAGGATAACAACATAGGCGTACTCAATTTCAGTGGAAATTAGTTATGTAGGTAATTGCTCTAATTTTATTTTTTTACAGAAAAAAACTATTTGATTTTAATCTGATAGATACTATATGAATTTCGTACACCATGGAATAATTTAAATTCTAATTAATAAAACCGGCCAAGTGCGAGTCGGACTTGCGCACCGAGGACTCCGAACAAATTTATTTTTTTTCCTTTTTACCAATTTATTCATGGTTCTGTGGTGTGTGTGTGAGGAGTATACCCTGTAGGTTTTTATTCCCTTGCGAATGGTGAAATTTGCGAAAATTTGCAGCATAAACGGCTGTATCTTTTAAATACGTTGGCTTATAACTTTGATTTTTTTCACAGCTGTAAGGGACCGTTAACTTGAGTATTCAATATAAATTTCAGCTTGATACCTTCACGTTCCTGAGAAAAAGGTCTTGACATACAAACAGACACACGGACAACAAAAAGTTGGACGATAAATGAGATTAAAAAATATTTTTCCAATTCGCAAAATTACTAACTTTAGAAGCGAGATAATAATTACATTTTCATAATTTTCCTACCTATATGATTCAATTTTGTGTAGGACAAACTTTCATGTAAGTATTTGAAACATTTATTGTCTGTATAAGTATAAGAGTTTATTCTAAGGAACCCTAAACTAGTAGTAACTAGCAGACAATACCTATTTGCTATTATTATTTATATTTTGGCGTTTCGAAATTATTGAGTTGGCAAATTGCGGCCGAGGGAATCGAGATGGGAATAAATACATTTTATTGCTTTTTATTAGCTTGTGTTTCACTAATAGCAATTTATGATGTTATTAATGTAAGTAATCTGTAATACCTATATATTTTAATGTGTAAGATACTAGCGGTCCGCCCTGGCTTCGCCCGTGGTACGTGTTTACGTTTTCTCTCTTTGTACTTGACGGAATATTACAAAAAAATAATTAATGAAATCGGTTAAGCCGTTCTCCAGTTTTGCGCTTACCAACACATTTGGGAATTCATTAACACGCTTTTATTAGCTTCATTTTTACTATATTATATAGGTTCATAATATAATGAGAACTACCTAATAGGGAAATATTTTCTTTTTAAGTTCTACAAAACTCTATTATATTTAGGCCGAATGTGTGAAGTTACAACGAGGAGTTTGAAATAAAAAATATGGTTTCCTTTGTATAATTTTAATTCCAGGGATATGAAATGATTATACAAAAAGCGGAAATCATTAAATATGATGAAAAATACGTAAAGGACCCGACATTGCAAGTGATGCAATACTCTAGGAGACGCAAACCTGTGTTGAATATTGGTGCTATTACGATGCATTTATGGAATAATAATGTTACGGTGGGTAAACAATAACCATATCTATTTATATAAATCAGCTATCATTCCGTGGCTTTGCCTGCGTAGTCTAAAACTTGAAAACCAAATGATATATTATTTAAACTGTTTTCGAGAACCATTAAAGCATTTAGTGATTTTTCTTGTGTTCAAATGTTAAGTTGGTTAAAGCCAAGTTAAAGCACTCTTTCCCTCGATGACTGAATAGGTATGTATCTTATGAACAAAAATTTATTTTAAATTGACATAAACATAATATGTATTAGCATTACAAACATAGAACTCTGGAGCAGAGAAATGTAGAGATCGTTACCTATATTACATGGTAGGTATTTTACTAAAATATAAGAACAAAAAATAATTTCTTTTGAATTGCAGATTGATATGATTTACGAAGAATTCATAAAAAACGAGTACAAGCCGTCGTTTGTTGGTCTTCGTTTCAAATTATGCGATTTTCTAGAGTCACCGTATTTTAATATAAAGAAAACGTATGGATACGTGTGCCCACTGCAACCAGTAAGATTTATAATTTTTTATTATATTACTCGACCTAGGATAATAATAACTTGTATAAATATGTAAAATATATGTACATTTATTTTAATAGGTGCTTCAGCCTTCAAGCTTCAACCCTATGTCTGTATGAAACCGACTCCTTTAGACTTGCTTTTAACTTGACCACAGATTAGAGAATAGTTATTAGTTACTTCGTAAACTTGACCACCACTTTATAAACGGACAGAATTAATTCAAACTTTTATATAAATCAAGGATCGGTGACAATACTACATAATAATTTTAAAGTTCAAGCCAGATTACAAAATAAAAGACAGATGGAGCGTTGCCGAACTAGGTAAACCGAATGATTTATCGTCATCTACTTATATACATATAATAAATCTGTAGAAGGGTCAATTCTGTACATTGAAAATATTGAAAAAATAAATAGCAGGGGGTGTTACTGGATCGATACCAAACCCAAATATGTGATTAAAAAAATTTTTGTCTGTCTGTCTGTCTGTCTGTCTGTATGTTCAGGCATCACGTGAAAACTAACGGTTCGATTTCGATGAAACTTGGTATAATTATACCTTATTATCCTGGGCATAAAATAGGATACTTTTTATCCCGGAAAAATACGTAGAAAAAAAATAAATCTTAATTTTTCCGCGCGGACGGAGTCGCGGGCGGAAGCTAGTTTTCAATAAAGCTATGTGTGCTGTCATTTCGCCGCTGCACTGTACGTACACGGTGCTTCTGTGTGCGTGTAATGTTACCAGATATTGAAAAATTTCCCAAATTTTTCCCCGACTACGGAAAAAAGAGGGTTATGTTTTTCGAGTTTATGTATGTATGTATAATATTTCTTTGACACGCCCTGCAGTATAAACCGTTGGACCGATTTTGAGTTGTGAGGTTTCATTGCAATCATCTGAATTATTATGTTAGTGGCGGTAGTGACGTAGGCTATATACATAAATTAGCAGTCAAGTTTTAATTTTTATTTTAATATAATTTCAGTTTTATGATATTTTTTTTATAATATTGTAAAAATTCTTTTATTACATAAAGTACCTGCCTACTAAAGTTATATATGGACAAAATAATTGTATTCAATTTTTAATTAAATAATTTACATAAAAAAAGTTTCAATATTAACTATAATAATTATATTATTTTTTATTTTTCAAAATATATGAATGCGAATAGCGGTAGTTTTTAGTCGAGAATACGGGACATTTTATTTTCATCATATCCATCATGGAGTTCACATAAATTAAATCGCTAGCGAAAACGACTATGACGTTTTTAAGCTTTATAAAAGTAACAAAATAATGTATTATGCTTATTAAAATAATCTAATAATGATCATGAACCTTTAGTGCACTATACAAATAATCACATTCACGATCGAAAAATCCAACAGCATTACCCTGAAGATCTTTTAACCATTTTACCGTTTTACCAATAAAAATGGCAAATTCATTTTCAAAATACTGGCAACATACGTTGAAGTTTTGTATTCCTTCATATCTGTAAAATTATTATTCGTATAAAGAAATAAATCAGCCAAATAATCAACAGAAAACCTGTGAAACGATGTTTTATCTTTTTTTTGTTTTCGGGAACAAATTTTACAGCGTTTTATTATCACAAGACAGCATTTTTTTACTAAAATTGCAAACCCTTTTTGACGTATTGCATGACACTATAATATGCACTATATCACTGGTGCAGCGACGTATTTGCTTTTAGTCCATTGAAAAGTTACATTTGGGGTTGCATTTTTTAGAGGACGCAATTTTATTTTTTTGATGTGTAGGGGGGGTCAGTGTGAAGCTATCACCAAGTTTGTGGGGTCGCCACCCCTGTCCCACGGCCGCCATCTTGAAAATAGCGGTTGAAATGGTTTTTACTATATATCTCTGAAACTACTTCTCTGATTGAAAAAAAAGTTTTATTGAAAACTATAAAAAGCTCTAATTTCTGAACATTTTCACTCATAACTTTTTTATTTATAGTTCTACGACAAAAAGTTACTGGGCCAAAGTTGTAGAGAATTTAATTTGCAACAAATAATGCTAACGAATTTTATTTATCAGAGAAATAGTTTAAGAGATATATCGTAAAAACCATTTCAACCGCTATTTTCAAGATGGCGGCCGTGGGACAGGGGTGGCGACCCCACAAACTTGGTGATAGCTTCACACTGACCCCCCCTACACATCAAAAACATAAAATTGCGTCCTCTAAAAAACGCAAGGTTAGGCCTAAAATATGTAACATTTCAATGGACTATTTTGATTTCGTACCTATTTTCTTTGACAAGGGCGACGGGCGGTTGTCATGCTCCATCTGTATTTTATTTTGTAATCTAAGGTTCAAGCACGTTCAAGCGTGTTTTTTGTTTTTCTTGTTTTTTTTGAAGTGAAACTTCTTTATCGGGGTTGGAAAATAATTTAGTGTAACATTTTTTCGTTACGCGCCATCTTTTTCTTATCCCTACCACGCGTGATTCGACGTATTTCTGTAAAGTTGCATATAGTAAATTATTTTTTGAAAAATAAGGTCATAAAGAAGTTTCACTTCTTACGTGTGTACACTAGTGTACACGCACACATTTTTTTTTACTGTAGGTATTAATTATTTAGTCCCTTCAGAGTAAAATTATTATAATGTAATCTCTTATTTTACAGGGAGAAGTGCGATTAACAAATATGACGGTGAACTCGGAACATTTTCCCAATATATTCCCCTATATTAAAGGACGAGTGATTGTTTCTTTTAACGTGAAAGCTGTTAACGTGACCATGATCACCTCACATTTCTACGTTGTTTTTAAGGAGAAATAAAAATATATTTTGTAGTTTAAGATGTTTTATTAAAATTCAATTGTAAACAGTCAACGGTGCAAGTGTGTTGTCAAAAGTTCTTACTTTAAAATTCATACATAATTGCTTTTTCTTAAGTTAAACTACAGTGACTGTGAAATTTTGTGGCTTTAATCTGTGTTCCATCTAAAGCTTAAATAAACTGCACTAGTTTCCGTCTACAAGGTGCCGTAAACATCAAATAAATATCGAATCGTAAGAATTTTTTATATTTATCTACCCGAACGAGAATCACAACTATCTTCTCGAACAAAACGCGTAAGCGACACGTTCTGCACGGCGCTTAAGCTCTTTTGTCCACAACGTTGGGACGTACGGCAACGCATCGAGAGCATATTTTATTACTGTGCAAATTCAACGAGATTAATATTCTGACTGAAAGTACTTTTATATGGGAGCATTTATTGCTGAGCTTTTCTAAAAAATATTAAATTATTGCTATATTCCTTTTTTGCTTTAAATTGTGAAAGGAAATAAGATAGATAAAAATTCTTAATTATGTCTGCATCTGAATTGGAGTGGGGATGCTGCTCCTTAATAGATATTAATGAAGAATATATTCAATGCATTAAATGCAAAAAATCTTTTCATTGTAAATGCATGAATCTGGATTCAACGTGTGAACCAACTGCGTGGATATGTCCGATTTGCGTCTCCCATACACCTAAAGCTAAAAATAACGATAATACACCCGTTCGTTTCAATCCGAACATAACTGTTCGTGGCAATAAGAGACAAGCTTTACAATCGCCGCCGGGAACGTCAACAACAATGACAGAGGACAGTGTGCGTACTATCATACAGGAGGTAATAGAAAATCAATTTGATACGCTGATCGGAAAGTTCACAGCTGCTATGAAAGGCATGTTAAACAGTGAGCTTAAATCGATGCGCGAAGAAATTAAGGATATTAGAGATTCTGTGAGTTTTATGAGCCTCCAATATGAGGATATCTTGAAAGACAGAAAAGAGGACCACGCAATAATAAAGAAATTGCAAGAACAAAATGATGTTCTGTCGGCCACATTGAAAGATGTATCATCGCGTCTTAATAATCTGGAACAGCAGGCTCGGGCTAGCAATATTGAGCTTCAGTGTGTTCCCCAAAAGAAAAATGAGAATCTTATTGAAATTGTTAAGCAAATAGGGAAAGTCATAAAAAGTGATGTAAAGGATGAAGACATATCCCATTGCACGCGTGTGATGAAGTCCAACAGTTCCAGTAACCGTCCTAAATCTATAATCATCCAGTTTAGTACACCGAAACGCCGAGATTCGTTTCTTGCAGCCTCAATTAACTTCAATCGCTCTAAATCTGTTACTGAAAAATTAAATACTACATACTTGGGGTTTGATGAAGTTAAATCCCCAATATATATCACTGAACATCTGAGTCCCTCAAATAAAGCGTTGCATGCAGCAACTCGCATCAAGGCAAAAGAAAAAGGCTATAAACATGTTTGGGTCAGAAGTGGTCGCATTTACGTGAGGAAAACGGACTTTACTGAATACATATTAATAAGAGACATCGACTCATTGAATAAAATAGTTTGATCTGTATAATTTAGATTTAAGCAAGTTATATTTATTGTTAGTAAGCATTAAAATTCAATAATTTAAGGATATACTATCAAAACACTCGTGGTTTGAGATCGAAATGTGAAGATTTTTATCGTAATTTATGTAATTCTATGTATGATGTAATTGTTTTGACAGAGACTTGGCTCAATGAGGATATCGTTAACAGTGAACTTTTTGATGATAGATATTTTGTTTTCAGGCGAGATAGAACGCTTTCTAAATTCAATAATAAAATTAAAGGTGGTGGAGTTCTGATTGCTGTCTCAAAGAGGTTCGCTGTTAGTGAACTCGTAAATTTTAAGAGTGACTGTGAGGACTTATGGGTTTCAATTAATATTGGTGTTAGACTTAAAATTACATTTTGTGTGGTATATTTACCGCCACCTGTACAAAAACCAGTTCTCGATCATTTTATGGATAATTTTAATTCTGTTACTGAAAGATTAATTAATGACGAGCATATAATACTCATTGGGGATTTCAATATGAGCTGTTTAGACTGGTCTCACTTAAATGGTTCTCGTTCCAACGCGTATCCTAAATTATATCAAGATTTTATAGATTTTACACATTTGAACAATTTAAAACAGATTAATTATGTCCGTAACTTAAATAACAAATTGTTGGACTTGATTTTTGTGGATGTACTTAGTTGTCTTGTAACAGAAGCTACAGATTGTTTGTGTAAAATTGATCCTTATCATCCCCCACTAGATATTACATTGAATTTGAGTTTGGATAGCAACTTAGAACCAAACAAATCTGTCAGATTTAATTTTAACAAAGCAGATTATACGAATATCAACAAGGAGCTAGGATTGATAAACTGGCATGAACTTTTTAAGGACCTTAGGGATCCTAACTTGATGGTCGATATTCTATATGAGCATATGGATGGTTTAATTAAAAAATTTGTACCTACAATATTAACCAAAAAACGCAATAAGCCTCCATGGTTTAATAAAAAACTTGAGAGATGTATTCGGGAGAAAAACAAGTACATCAAAAAATGTAACCTTTATGGTAACCCCATGGATAAAATAGCACTTCGTCTATGCAGTAAGCGTTGTGAGAAATTGTCCAAGGAATGTTATAAATGGTATATCAGTCGAATGGAACATAAAATAACGGAACAACCAAAGTATTTTTGGTCGTATATAAAATCTAAGCGAAACGGATCTAGTACCTATCCAAAATGCATGTCAAATGGAGTGACTTCAGCATCAACTGGAGAGGATATTTGCAATCTGTTTGGCTCTTATTTCCACTCTGTGTACAGCCCAAACAGTAACATTCCTAACGGAAATATGCCATCCACCAATTTAAATTTAATAAATAATAATTCTGAATGTTTTCCTTCTTTATATATTGACAAAGATGCTATTATCACCAAGCTTAAAAAACTTGATATTTCAAAAGGGTCAGGAGCTGATAACATACCCCCTATTTTTCTTATGAAATGTGCGGACCAATTAGCTATTCCTCTTTATACAATATTTAATCTTTCACTTAGCACTGGATTATTTCCAGATAAGTGGAAGCTAACAAAGGTTGTTCCCATCCATAAATCTAACTCAAAAGATAATGTTTGTAATTATAGGCCCATTTCAATTCTCTCATCTTTGGCTAAAGTTTTTGAAAGTATAGTATGCCCGAAGGTCCAAAGTTACATGAAAAAATATATATCCGATTACCAACACGGTTTCACTACTGCGAGATCTACTTGTACTAACCTAGTTCTATTTATAGAAAATACTATTGAATCTGTGGATGCTAATGAGCAAGTTGATGTCATATATACGGACTTTTGCAAAGCCTTTGACAAAGTCTCACATAGTGTACTAATTCACAAACTATCTTTATATGGGTTCACAGGTCATTTTCTTAAATGGCTCAACTCCTATTTGCTTAACAGGTATTTCTATGTTGTTGTTGATGGCTATAAGTCTGATATATATGATATAACTTCAGGTGTGCCGCAAGGTTCGCACCTAGGGCCCGTCCTGTTCAACATTTTTATAAATGATCTGCCAAATATTTTCCTTAACTCGACTCCATACATGTTTGCCGATGACCTAAAGTTGACAATGACTATAAATAGCACGGATGATGCTCTGTTACTGCAAGATGATATCAATAATTTGTACACGTGGTGTCAAAGCAATGGTATGGAGCTGAATATCAAAAAATGTTCATACATTACATTCACACGGAAGACGAATCCTATCATCCACAATTACACGATGAATGGCTCTCACTTACAAGTTGAGAAGTCTATCAGAGACTTAGGGGTTATTATGGACAAAAAATTGACGTTTGTTCCTCATATTGATGCCGTAATTAAAAAGGCTTCAAAATCTTTGGGTTTTATTATTAGAAATACCAAATCGTTCCAAAAAGCTGAAACCAAGATAATATTATTCAATACGCTGGTGCGCAGTATATTGGAGTACTGTGTTGTTGTGTGGAGACCTCACTATGCAGTGCACAGTCTCAGAATAGAGCGTATTCAAAAGCGATTTCTAAAACATCTTGCATTTTCCGTAGGAAAATCCAAAGAATTGAGAAGCTATAATAACCGTCTGACTCATTTCAAAATTAAAAACTTAGATAATAGAAGAAACGCATTGGACTTAATGTTTTTATTTAAAATTTTAAATGGTCATATTAACTGTTCGGCATTGTTATCTAAATTCAAAATTAAAGTTCCTTTTAAATATCCCCGAAATCCCGTTAACCTTCTATCTCTCCCATTACGTAGGACTGTACTTGGTTCCAGTTCTCCGATTCCTAGACTCTGTAGACTTTACCATGAATTTGCTAAGGATCTAGATATGTTCTCCTTTGGGTTAAATAAATTTAAGTACCTTGTCCATCACTTAGTTTAAGATTTTAGTTATTTTTT
>CAJQZM010024469.1:0-10901 GCA_907164665.1 Colias nastes | reverse complement strand
AAGTACCTTGTCCATCACTTAGTTTAAGATTTTAGTTATTTTTTTTTCCTGTATAAAACCTTTTAAATGTATGCATGTGGTGTTTACCTACCTAAAATTGTACACTTAGTTTTAAGATTAATTTTATGTATACTTGTTTATTTTGTGTAACAATTACTGGTAAACCTTTGAATAAATAAATAAATAAATAAAAACCCAAGAAATGATTACTTATCCAAAATACACACATTACAAATACACAAAGCACGCACAGAGTTAATTATAACACTATAATAATTTTCTGTGACTAGCTAGTCTCTATGGCCTATGGCCTATGCAATTTATCAAATGTTATTGCGGCAAAGCGCGCTTATAGACAGGAAATTAAAAACTTAATAATATCACAATCTTGATCAAGTTTTATTCATCTTGTTTCTTAAAACGGTTTATATCAACTAATAAATCATCACTCTATTAAACAATCAATACGTAATAATTGAACAAACTATTCTAAAATTAAAATAGTGAGTTGATTTTCAATTATGGCAACACCTATTATTATCATCAAAGTTTAATTTGAATAACGTAGGTAAATAAAAATAAAAAAACGATGTCGAATATTTTTCTTAGTTTACAAAAAATGAATTTGTGTATTTTTGTAATGAATATTGCTTTATTAATTTCGGATTAACTGGCGACATTTATAATAATGGGTAACGCGGGAAATTTTCATTCTTTTTTTTCTTCTTGCTGGTGGGAATGCCGCATGGCGCCAAATTTGAATAATTTTGAATTAGAAATTGAGGGTCAGGAGGAGACAAAGAGATTTTGTGTGACAACATGGGTTAAATTCTTTTTTTTTAAATATGAAAAAATACTTGCGTAAAATCAAACACAATAAAGATATTTCGATAATTAATATTAATTTAAATAATTGTAAGTATTGTTGTATTTAAATTACCCAAGCTTGTCTCTTAGATACATATTCAGAAAATATTTCTTTCTAAATTTTTACATTTAGGTTAGGTACATTTTGAAAATTTCCTCGTGGAATTTACTATGTATTTACTATTTACACATAACGTCGTCAGTTAATAAAGTTCACAGTTTTGTATTTTGTGTAAACAGAGAACACTAGTTTCTCATTACTTTGAATAGGTATTTAGTCCTTTTTTATTCAATCTATGTTCCTATAGTTATATGTATTAAATAGATATAGTTAACCACCCGTCAATTTTATAAAATACTTCCGCCATATAACAATCAAAAATTCTATTATATTATAGTGGCGGTTATTTTTACGTAATTATATCGTTTTATATTAAAATAGATCATAATAACTTTAAATTCTTGAATCATTTATTTCGTGTTAGGTACACACATTTCGCATTTCGCATTTGCGAAAGACATTTAATTAAATAATATTCAACTATAACAATATCAACATTTCATCAAAATCGCTTTAGCAGTTAGCTATGCAAACACTATGCAAGTGTACTGTGTAACACACGGACTGACAAACAACTCTTTAGCAAATTTTTGTTGCAAGAGATGAGATGTTGTTTGATGTTGATTTGTTCTTTTTGAGTAAATTTTTAATTTTAACAAGAATTCAAATTCAATAAAGCCTTCTCTGGGAACTTCTTTCAGATAAAATACTTAAAAATAATCGGCATCACAAAATCAGTTGTCATTTTTGAGTCTTCATTATTATTATCTAATCAATCGTAATATTTGATTATTTTTTTATTTAGAAATATTTCCTTTTCTTTTTAGTAATGTTAAAATATTAATTTTTATTTTGTATAAAATGTCGTTTCGAGTACACCAATTTGTGAATAAATCTCGGTTAATATTAAGGACAAATCATATTGCGGTATATTTATTATTTTACATTTTACTAGCTGCGCCCCGCGGTTTCACCCGCGAAGCTCCACTCCTGTTAGTCTTAGCCTGATGTAATATAGCCTATAGCAATCCTCGATAAATGGTCTATCTAACACTGAAAGAATTTTTCAAATCGGGCCAGTAGTTCCCGAGATTAGCGCGTTCAAACAAACAAACAAACTCTTCAGCTTTATAATATTAGTATAAGTAGATAATATTCATTCCTGTAATAATGTTTCTGTAATTTTAAATTCTTTAGATGATGATTTACTTCAAATCCTACTTTAGTGCTTTGTTTGTATGAAAAACCCTAAATTCTATAAATTAATAGCATATCTGAATGATATTTAATAATTATATCAGAGTTGTAGACGAATTAATGAACCAAAGAGTTACTCTTCGTATTCGAAGTCGGAGACTTTTCTAAGTGGGACAAATGCGAACTTTCTGGAAGCTCAATACTTGGAATGGTCGAAATCCAAGGGATCTGTGGATTCGGTAAGGAAATTTTTTACCTCAAGTCTAGTGCCTTAAGCTGCTAGTGCTTTTCTTTCTATAGAAGAGGAACATCCATTGAAGAAAATCTTTGTATCAATGTTGTAAACATACCTATGCTAATTAAAGTCAGAGCCATAGAAAGAAAAAGTTAGGAATTGTGGGTAGATATTAGTTATCTACAATGAATTATATCTGTGACAAATAAGAGCTATTTTGCCTTTTGAAAAATAAATCAGATCTTTAGGCTTATAGACAGGGTGTAATCGTTAAGTGTGCACAGGCGATTTTTCCGTAACTATTACAGATAACAAAAAACTTTAAACTGATATCGAAAGTACTTAACCTAATGAGTAAAATGGCCGTAATAATTTTTTAAAAATAAAATGAGAAATATCAAAAAAATTATCTTTAAACCCTCCCATACATTTAGTATGAGATATGAATATCCCATGTACATTTGATATGAAAGATTTTAGCTTTCTCTTTCTTTTTTTGGTTTTCTGCTTTAATTACTTCGCAAATTTGAAGGGAAGTTCATTTAGAAACTTTAAATAGAGCCCCTCATTGTATTGTACATAATGAGGACGTCATTTCAAAAATCTGCTATGAATACAAAATGTATGGGAAATCAAATGTATGGGAGCGTTTAATGTAACATTTTTGAATATTTCTCGTTTTATTTTTAAAAATTTATTTTGGCCATTTTACTCATTAGGTTAAGTACTTTCGATATCAGTTTAAAGATTTTTGATATCTGCAATTGTTACAGAATAATCGCTTGTGCACACTTAACGATTACACCCTGTATAGCGAGATACAGCTAAAAATCTAAAATGTTGCTAAAAATATAACAATTACGTACCTGTATATATTATAATCGTGGTTGCCTGGAAGAGATCACTATTAAGTGATAAGGCCGCCAAAATAGTTGCACTCTGTTCTATCTATAAGTAGTTCTAAGGTTACTTAACTGTACAACTATTAAAGAGTTAAATAAATAAATAAATTAAACAAATACATTTTTTGTCATAATTTTTCAGTCGTGGGATGGCCTCTACGAAAGCATAAATAGTCCTAAATTAAAGATAGACGAGTTTCAGGATGATTTCAGTCCCAAATCTACCAGTTAGTATGATTTTGAATTATAATGCTTCAAAATCTAGATATTGCATTAAAATCGAAACTAACACAGTTATACTAACGAACTTTATTAAAACAAATGGTTTTCGAAAACAAAACTTTACGGGAAGAAAAGTTTCGGAAGTATTTTTTGACGAATTGTAGGTATAGCCAAAGATAAACAACAACATTATCAACATTAAGCTCAAAGTCTGCATTCATCTCTTATTCACAACACATAATATTTCACATATCCATTATTGAGGAATAGAAAACTTGAAAATAATGTTTCTCTTACTTCAGAACCGAAACCATCGAAAGAAACAGATAAAGCTATAAGACATAACATTAAACTGCACTTGGCTGTCCAGAATTTAATAAGGAGTTATCAGGTAAGAACTGCGTTGTGATAATTGCAATGGTACAGAGAACAGTTTTCCATAGATATGTATTTTACCAAAAGCATAACGAAACTGTAAAGGAAAAAGCTTCAATTATTATTCTAACTTTAATATATTTAAGATTGCCCAGATAATCATCATCTAGAAATTAAAGACTTTTTAACGGATTTATTAATTATCTTATTAACTCGTATAACGACGTTTAGGTAATACTTTACAGCTTGCGGGGTCACGGGGAGACTGGCTCTCAATATAATGAATTAATCGCGTTTAAAAAGTCTTTAATTTATAAATGGTACTGGTAATGACTAATGATGCTCGCGTAAAATAAAACACAAGAGACGAAGAAGCTACCGTTGTAATGATGATGCTGATGAAGATGATTATATTGATTAAAGGTGAAAAAGTGATGATTATAATGATGATAATTATGCTTATTATGATAGTAATAATGATGATGATAACAATAATAATGATGGTGAAGTTATTGCTACAGGCGCGTGGTCACCTCCTCTCAAAAACAGACCCGCTGGGGCTCACAATGGGCGCGCGATGGGTGCTCAACATGCAAAGTGCACCGCTTGACCTCATGGGAGTTAACTGCAAGATCATTGCGAGGGAACTAGGCACTATTTTGGGTAATACTGTTGAAATAACCGAAGGTTTTTTTATCCTTTAGGGCGTTTGTGCACTACAAGGAATTTTACTGTCCGCGATTAAGGTCACCTTCAGCACTGTATTAAATTATTTTGTGTACTAGTGATTTCATTTTTAATTGATGCGGTTAAATAAATAATCATTCTGTTGCTATTTTACCAGATTTGGATAAAGTCTGTTTTAAATTATGCTGTCAGTTCACAAGATGTGGGTAAATTTGTTTGTCATATTTCGGATGATTTAATAAGGTTTGTCGATCTAGATGCACACTGAATTTGGTCATTTCTAAATGCAGTTTAATGGCATCTTATTTTTAACACAGATGATGACAGAATACTCACATAAATCATTTTACAGGAGAAGAACACATGGATATGGAATTTGAATTACCTCCTCGGACATTTATCGGAGGCAAGGACGTTGCTTTAACTTTAAGGTGAATTTTGACAATAATTCATAAGTGTATAGTTATCAAAAATAATACAATAAATAATATTAGATTGATCAGTTACCTTACAATGTTATTAAATAATTAATGGACTTAAATCTTTATATAGAAATGTATGTAAGTTATGAATAGTCACTAAATAAATATACAGTTTCAAAGTAAAATTCGGAAAACTTTACCCGAAAATAGTAAATGGTCTTATTGAAACTGATATGATGATGATAACCTCCCCAGGGAGATAATAAATCGCCTGGAACGAGTATATTGCTCATCGATAGGCGTTGAGTACATGCACCTCTACAGTCCAGACGCGTTACAGTTTATTAGAGAACGCATGGAGTTACCGGGTGCTTTGGATAAAACGATCGAAGAGAAACGGCTGATTATGAGAAGATTGACTAAGGCCGTTTTGTTAGTATCTTTATTCACGTACAGTCGTACAAGCAAAAAGGCGTGAATTGAAAAGTATAGAGTCGTGTGTGGTGTGTGATTTCATGTGACGTGTATGATGTGTGAATTGTGATGTCGTGTGATGCTTGATGTCATGACGTGTGATATGTGATGTCATGTGTGATGTGTGATGTCGACTGTGAATGTGATTTCGTATGTTTATTTCCAACAGTAACTGAAGAAAAAAATAAAAGGTGAAAAAGTGATGAATTTTATTCATATTAAATATTTTGTTCAATTCCAATTAACATTTTTACCAGCTTAGAGAAATACTTCGCAACAAAGTGGCCAGCGGAAAAGCGGTTCGGTCTAGAAGGTGGCGAGAGCATGATTGTGATGCTTGAAGAGATTGTTGACACAAGCACTGAGCTTGGTGTAGAATCTATTGTTATGGCTATGCAGCACAGAGGTATTATAATAATTACCAATTGTGTAGGTGATGGTAGCTCAATAGTTGATTAAAACTTCAAAATTAAAATCCAGATTATTTAAAGGGAACCTAAAATTAAAATACATTGAAATAAGCTGACATTCAAAAAGCTTGAGAGAGCTATGTTAGACGTGTTTACGCACTTTATTATAACAGTAGCTAGAAATAACAGGCATTAGACATCTGCGGATTTTTGTTTCAGGTCGTCTGAATATGTTAGTAAATGTATGTCGCAAACAATTGACGGACATTTTTGCTCAATTCAAACCAATGGAACCTAAAGAACATGTGCGTATTACAACTACAATTACTTCCAAATTATTAGTTTTTAACCAAATTCGGTGCTGATTTACAAATATGGTTTAGGGTTCTGGAGACATTAAATACCATTTAGGGACATACATACATCGCTTTATTCGGAAAACCAATAAATATATAAAGGTGTCTATGAGTTGCAACCCTTCTCACTTGGAGGTCGTGTCTCCTGTGGTGATTGGGAAGACGAAGGCTGAACAGTTTTTTAAGGGCGATAATAATGGTGATAAAGTAAGTATTGATTCAATTAAAAAATTTAAAACAAAATTAAGTAATTCGAATTATATTAATTTTGACAGTCTGCCACTTTTTATAGATCTTCTAGAATTGCACAATTATTTCTTCCTAGCGATCTTCTGGGAATATAAATATTTTCTGGAAAATTTCTGGACCTTGACTATGATATAATTTGACTAGTAGCTATTTCAATATTACTTAGCAATGTGACCACACCTATTATTTTACCAATTAGCATAAAGTACATCATAATCTTCGTTTCCTTATCGTCAGTGAGGTCATTCATTAATCAACCCACTTCAATGACAAGCAAAAATAAAATTTTGTAATCTACATAGTATTTAAGGAAAATGATAGAAAAAAATAATCATCCAGCGCCAATAGTTAGAAAAACTGGCTTTTAGAAAAACATCCAGCTTTAATATATATCTACCTATGTGCACTGGGTTCTAGAAGATTCCTTCTCCAGGTAATGGCCATAGTAATGCATGGTGACGCTGCCTTCTGTGGCCAAGGTGTGGTCTACGAGACCATGCATCTATCTGAACTGCCAGCCTTTACCACTCATGGGTCTATACACATTGTGTGCAATAACCAGATTGGTTACACTACGGACCCGAGGTTCGCTAGGAGCTCTCCTTATTGCTCTGGTGTGTCTTATTGTATTGATTTTGTTTTAGAATTTGTCGCATTTTGGTGATTTTAATAAATTTTCTATGCAAACTATATTTCAGATAAACTAATATAACTTTATTCTGCTGATGGCTAGTTCTCTTACTGATGCACCATGTCAGAAAATGATTATTATATCTGTGTAATTTTTTTATTAAAGAATTTTTTAGTGAATAAAACTTAACATGCCTTTATAAGAACAATTACTATGTATTTTTACATATTCCACAGTCACATAAATCTTCTGCCCTGATTTTCCAACACGTATAGTACCTAACATGATACTTATACCACAAACAGACGTAGCCAAATGCGTGAACGCACCGGTCCTCCACGTGAACGGCGACGACCCAGAAGCCGTGGCCCACGTGGCGCGTCTCGCGATCGAGTACCGCTGCCGCTTCAAGCGCGACGTGGTGCTCGACCTCGTGTGCTATCGCCGCTTCGGGCACAGCGAGGAGGACGAGCCCATGTTCACGCAGCCCTTCATGTACAAGAAGATCCGCTCCATGCGCACGAGTGAGCTTTGCCTCATTAAAATGCCATGGTGACGTCGCTGTGTAGCCAAGCAGTTTATATGGACATCCAATACAATCCAAATCGGCGACGTTGCCAAACCGCTACGCACATATGGATGCGTACTTGGCGCACGCACCTAACTCAATTGGCAGTTTGGTAATGTCATCAAATTGGATATTTTCGATATTGACTGGCTGAATACGTTGCGTAGGACGTTGCCATAGCGTATTAGTGAAGCAGTTATTGTAATATGACTGAACCAACTTTCTATCTCTATTGCCTTTTTCTGTAGTTTCTTATGTAGGTATGTTTTTTCTAAATAGTATTTCTTCTTAGTTTATCAGTTTCTTTTTCCATGGTCTAATTTGTAAAAAAATATTCTTCATAATATAGTACTAACTAATCTATTACAATGAAGTAAAAGTACATTTATTACAATTTTTGAAGTGATGCAGATTATGTTGTTTATATATATATATTTTTGGAACACGTCCGTTTTAAAGTTGATCAAATATACGGAGATAAGTTGAAAGCAGAGGGAGTGGTCACTGACGCAGATATTAAGGGCTGGGAGAAGGAATATATGGACACTTTGAATAAGCACTTCGAACTAGCCAAAAAAGTCACCAAATTGAGCATCATGGACTGGATTGATACACCCTGGACTGGGTTCTTTGAAGCTAGAGACCCGAAGAAGGTATACAAACGTATATTCCTGGAATTAAACTTCATAACAGTTACTAAATTGGAATGTTTTGAGGGTTTTATGTGACCATATTTTGTTAATGGTTCGTTTATATCATTACTTTTAGATTGAAGACACTGGCATATCTGAAACAACAATATCGACGATATCAAAACACTTCTGCAAACCACCAGAGCCGTGGGCATTTGAAGTACACAAGGGAATAAACAGAATATTGCAGAACAGGGAAAAAATGGTAAGTAAACAAGAACCAAATAATTCTGTTGCCTGTGAAATTCCAATAAAATCAAATTGCTTTAATATTTTTTTGTATCTAAGGTAAAAGAAGGTATAGCCGATTGGGCCATGGGTGAAGCTTTGGCTTATGGTGCGTTACTGAGGGACAAAATACACATCAGATTTACTGGTGAAGACGTTGAGAGAGGAACTATGGCTCATAGGTTTTCTCCTTTCTTTTTATCCTTCTTCCTTTTTTATCGAGAAGTTCCTTATTCGAATCCGACTATTCTAGCGATGAGCTGCGAATTTTTTGCTTTTTTGATAAGCATTGTAATTCAGAATATATAATCAGACAAATTTAACATGTTCAATAACCCACAAAATTACCCATTCTAAGAACCATTTCACCAAGCGGTCTTTATAACACATCCATAATTTTTACAATCATTATTACAAATTATTAGAAACCACACACCATTCCAGGCACCACGTATACCACCATCAAGGCGTAGATGGTGCTACACATCGAGTCCTCGATACGCTGTACCCGGACCAGTCTCATTATAGTTTGCATAATAGCTCGTTATCAGAGTTTGGTTAGTTGTGGTAAAACTTTTTGGTTGGACAAATACTGGTCTAGACTATTGTTTTTTACTAATATAATTTCATGGTAAATTTCCGTCAGTAAGAAATTTGATATATAGATTCAATCTATAAATTTTTGCCGAAAGAACTATAAATTACATAATTTTAGGGTGTTTTTGTTATAAAGCTTTACAGGCCAATTGTTTAAAGTCAGCAAATTTCTACACATATCTTCTCAAATTTTCAGGTATCCTAGGTTTTGAAGTAGGATATTCCTACTCGAGTCCTCACTTACTGACCATCTGGGAAGCCCAGTACGGAGACTTTGCTGACACAGCACAACCAGTATTTGATACGTTTATAGTGAATGGGGAGAGCAAGTGGGTTTGTCAGTCGGGGCTAGTGGTGCAATTACCTCATGGAATCGATGGTGCTGTGAGTTTTTTTTGTGATATGTATAGTAACGAGAAAGTGGGGTGGAATTAAAGTTTTAACTTGAATAAACATTATCTTCTTTAGGGTCCAGAACATTCATCTGGGCGAGTGGAGCGCTATCTACAGCAGGCCGATGACGATGAGGACAATATTCCAGATCTTGATGATAAGGATATGGCGTGTTAGTTTATTTCTAGAACATAATAAAGAAAACCTTCTACACTTTAAAGTTCTATTTCTTACTTTTCAGTAATAAAGCAATCCGGTTGTTATGATCATTTGATTTTTTAATCAAATTGAAAACTAACACCAACACTAGTTCAGTTACAATTTACATTCAATTAAATTACCCGTTACCTTTATGTTGAAGAATTAAGTTTGATACTTATTTCTCTAGTGAAACAACTAAGAGCAGCGAACTGGATAGTAGCGAACGTGACGTCCCCAGCGAACTACTTCCACCTGATTCGGCGGCAGATCGCGTTGCCGTTCCGCAAGCCTGTTATACTGATGACGCCTAAAGTGGGGTTGAAACACCCCTTCTATAGATCTCCGTTTAAAGATTTCTTACCTGGAACCACGTTTCAGAGGTTCGATTTTTTGAAAGATCCACGTCGTTGTTATCATCACCAGCATCATCATCATTATCATTAAATCTATCCATCAAAATCATTAAAATCAAGCGTAATGCCACACGCTATTTACTTCCATGTGATGCACAATATGTTATATTGTTCATAGATATGACTAATCGTCAATGTTTAACTCTTGGTACTGCCAATTTCACCACAAATTTTCTTTAGCCATTTGGCGCAGTAGATAACCTGTTATAAGAGCGATTCTATATTACAATTTCCAGGGTAATAAGCGACACCGGACCAGCCAGTAAGAACCCGAAAAATGTGAAAAAGCTTATATTCTGTTCCGGAAAAGTGGCCATTATAATAACAGACTTGCTGAAAGAGAAGAAGTTAGAAGAGAAGATAGCTGTGTGTCGTATAGAGCAATTGTACCCTTTTCCTTATGATCTGGTGCTGAAAGAATTCTGCAAGTACGATAAAGCCAAGGTGTTCTTCTGCCAGGAGGAGCATAAGAACCAGGGACCTTGGCTCTTTGCTAAAGTGCGTTTGGAGAATTTGTTTGGGAAGAAGATTGGGTTAGTGATTTATTTCAGTTGATTTCTGATTAGATCCCTTTATTCCATCAAGGTTCACACATTGGAATCACACATTCCTCTTTATTGAGTGTGACTGGGTATGTCAATTTTTTTTTATTTTGACATACCCAGAATTGAATATTTTTTTATTAAGGCTATTAACGTCTGATTCTCTATTTAAGTCGCCG
>CAJQZM010024467.1:25857-43538 GCA_907164665.1 Colias nastes | reverse complement strand
TATAGTAATGAAAATAAAGTTAAAATTCATATGGCACTGAAACTGCGCTCCGCTTCGCTGCGCTTCGCCGCTCTTTTGGTGTGAGTTGACCCTTACTCTAAGTACGTAAGAGCGTTCTTTGTTAATGTTTATTCAGTGTACAAGTGTTTTGGGTTAGTGGCGACACATTGCGTGTGTTCATTAAAGGTGATAGAGATATATTTTGGAAGATTGGTCTTGTAAATCAAGTGGTCAGTATATGTACCAAAAGAATCCCTAGTATTGGATTTAAAAAACGTCAACACAGATTACTTTTATTATGATACTTTATGATTGCATAGGTTGAAGGAAATATTATTTGATATCAGTTAAAGGTTATGTAAATATACACAATATCTAAGTTAAGACATCAGATACCTCGTACAAATTGTAGTATTTACCGAGTTCCGGGAATCTGGACGATGCTCTGGTCAGCAAATAAGCACAAAATATGGTCCAATCAATACTTCAATAAGTTTAGTATATACAAGTTGCTCTATCATTTTTTTTAAATATTTAATTCTAGCTTACAACGTTACAAGTTGTTGAGCTATAAAATAACAGTGTTTAAAAATGTTTCAGCTTATTACAACTTATACAAAAAATGCTATTAAATAACTAGAACTTTACTCTAAATGTTAGATATAAAGTACATCCAACACGATCAGAATAAAAGAAAAAAGCAAACATTTTAAATTAAGATAAAACGGTAGCAAATTTTGCTAAATTCGAATGTAAAAGCATCTCTGAAAACGTATACAATTTTTGAAACATGTTTGCATTAGGAAACGAAATATTCCGTTGCATACGAAAACCGCGATGGCTGCCTTTGGCCTCAGTACTCGTATTACGAAATACACGCTATGTTCTCAGGAGCTAAGGTACTAGGGTTACATAAACCTCTGGGTATGATCGTTGGGAGTTTAATGACCGAGGGATGATGTTTTGGCTTTGCATAATATGATTAGCGCGGATTTGCTGAAGTGGAATCGGCCCGTGTTTACGACCTCCTCCCGAAGTCATAAAATTTGATAACACTTACATTTACATATAATGCAAATTTGGTTGTATGACAAAAATTAAAGGGTGTAATGTACCGATATTGCGCTTCCGTTTAGAATAATTTGATGGACTGATAAATTAAGTTTAATGGGATCCAAAATCAGTCAATTTATTTGAACTGTCAACGATAAATAAGTTTTATGGATTGAGCCTTTACCTTATTCTGTTCTATTTTTGAACAAGATATAGGTACTTCCTGCTCTTATTATATCAAAGGCCGCTCCATGCGGAAAAAAAATTCACCAGCATCCAAAAACAGTTTAAACATTAAAAAAATCTATATACAGATTCTCTTTAACATTCAAAGCCAATTGCACCTCGTCTCTTTGTATTGCTAGTTGTCACACGCACGATCTTGGCCACTTTGTGTACTCACGGTCCACTGCTTCAGCCAACGGTATGGAAATCACTCGGCCTGTGCATATTAAGTTCTAATCTAGTGCTCTGTTTATGGTTTATTTATGTAAATGATAGCGGCCTGTTAAAGTTTCAGTTGGCAGTTGAGACGGTCAAGTACAAGTGGAATTTGTTAGATTTATTGCACGTTCTACATTCGCTTCCTTTACTTCTGTGAAAATGTAGTTTAGGTAGAGCAGTTCATTACATTTTCCGTTTGAAAATTATGGATCATCGTATTATGATTTAAAATAGAGCACAGATTCATTAAAATAAAAAACGACGTGTGGCACTCGGGGACTGCCGCGGTAAAGCTATTGCATGCTATGCCTTCAAGCCACACCTCCGCCCGTCGGAGTGGAGAGCGTGAGGTTTTTTCGTTACGGAATTTCTCGATTCGGTCCCCGCGCTCAAGGCCCGCGATAGAAGCTATGCAATAGCTTAAAATTAGTTCTAAACTACAAGTTTCGAGAATAATTCCCAAAAATGCCCTATGAAACGTCATACATTCGGCAACTATTTGATGTGCTATGTTCATACTAGACGTTTTGTTCCATCAGAAAACGAGCTTCTTCACTTGCCTCTTACATAAACATTTCGCTACAACACGTCCACTGCAACACCACATCTACATTCATAAATACAAAATGGGAGCACAAAGGCGTATTCCAATGGGCAGCAATATAAGCCAGCTTCACGATTTCAGTCATTCCGAAGACGTCGGCCCGTGTGAATTATTTAGAGTACGCCTCTAGAGACAGGGCGTTAAAGTTTCACTCGGGTCGATCTAAAAAGTTTTACATAAGAATATGAAATTACGGATCGTTAAATGGAACTTTTAGGTGATCGGACGTATCTAAATATTAATTAACTTGTGTATTGACATTTCCATTAGGAATGGTTTATTTATTCACGATCTATTTAGGTTACAACTTCAGGTAGAAATTATAACTAAGCCAAGGAAACTTATAAATAATATTAATTAGTGGATGTAATAATTCTTATTGTCATTGGATTATAGATGAAACTGGTAAAGTTCTGCCTTATGGTATATTGTAATAAATGCATGACTAGCCTTATTCAAAGAGTAATTGCTAGAATTAGCTACTTGCTGTTTCGGTTCCTGAGAAACCCCCTTTCAAACTAACTATTTGATTCAAAACTGCTTCTGAAGATAGACCAGTTGCAGATTAAACTTCGGACAACATTCTATGTCAAACTTTTCACAACGATATTATCATTAAAATGGACAAATTTGATTTGAAAGTAAACCAAATGTAATATCAACGTTAAATAAATAATCGTATATTTGAAGGCATAAAAGAATAATTAAACTATCGTTCCACCTATTCACAAAGCCAAAGCGAAGCTCACGGCATAATATTGACATTAAAGACAATGAACTCCAATTAGCCTGCCGATCCATCTTTTGTATTTAAAACAAAAGCAGCCAATTTTAATTTAGAAAATTTACCTTAAGACAAAAATAATTCCAACTGAGTTTATTCTACGTATCGGAAATGTCATTTAAACCGTTATCCATCTGATAATTTCCTCGAGAGCCCATTACGGTGGATTTTCTTTATCAAATTATTTGTAGATATTGCAGCTTATTCCGAGAATCTTGCGAATAAATAGATTGAAATTGAACATTTGCAGTTGTATCATGCCGTGATTTTGAGTAAGTGGTATTATTATTATCAAATTAACCCATATGAAACTTCTTGGATTATATCCTCGGGGCATTCAATGAAACCTATATCCGTATATCGATAGAAATATTGAGTTGAAACTCGTCGTCAAAAATGTATTATTTTAATAACAAAGGTGACAAGTATACTTAAAATACCTATACTTATTTTATTATTTTGTCATTTCAGTGAAATATTGAGTGTAGGAACTAAGAAGATTCATAGAATACTTCTACGAAAAGCAATTGAAGTTTTGTTATTACTATGATACATTCTTAATCTTCACACCCATCAAAAACACATACAAAATAGATTACACCGAAGAACCGTAATCATAATAGAATGCATAGATATGCTATAAATTTCCACGAATCCCGATCTAATATAAGATTTCCAATACACTTGTAAAGAGTAGAGGAGTGTGACTCATCGGTACGCGCTGGGATTACTCATTTCCCTCCGATAAGTGGGAAATCTTCCGTTTGCAAATTAAATATTCGTTTCTTGCCTCCCCGGAGCGAACGAAATTGTTATGAAACAGAGTTATTGGATCATTGTTTTTATTACATGTTAGTGAAGGTATTTATAATGTGGAAATACGTCTGGATTCAATCATAACCACAATTGCCTTTTTAAATTTACTAGAGTTATTTCAGAGTAAATTACGCTATCAGTCAAATTCTGCCATAGGCATAGCTAATAGGCGCAAGTATGAAGGAATATTGGTCGTCATTTATTGTATATTGTTTTATGTCTCACTGTAGCTTAATTAAATATGAATAATTGAATTTGAATACCTAGTTATAATTTGAACACGCTAATAGTAAAAGCATTGTTTTTGAATTCAAAATGTGCCCACAATTTAAGGCATATAAACCATTGTTATTTATGTTTTATGTTTTATATTATAGAGTCTGGTGCGAGCGATTTTCATCCTAAAAGCTATTTTAGAATAATTCCGCTCCATTAGGCGTAGCAAAAGCGTCGATATCCTGCCGATTTCGTATTGAGAATATTCATCTATGCTTATTTTAAAATGGAGTGGATCTTGATGTATTGGGGGACTGTTAAAACTCTGTAAATAAATATAAATAGTTTCTAGTAATTTTTTTTAATCGAATCGTCATTTTTGTAGAAAATTATTGAGGAAAAAATCATGACTCCGAGTGTAGTATTGAAGTACCTACATAATTAATTGATGAAGAAATTTTCCTGTAAGAGAATAAAAACGAATCATTCGTATATCTTTATTCTGAATATATCACGTAGTTACAATATGTATTCTTAATTCCCAGAACTGTGTTCTATATCCGTTTTGCTGGCTCGTTCAAGAGCAGTTGAAGGACTGTAGCTTCGCTGAAAAATGCTTGTAAAACAAAAAGTTCAATTCGGTGTCTCTCGAAACCTCTCTGAGAGGTACTAAGAGGAATATATGAGCATACGCTTACAAGGAAGGATAAAGTTGAAAGCGCTTGGTGTTAGCAATCTTTATTCGACTTGTAGAAACTATAGCTTCTTAGAATTGTTCGTATCGACGTTGGAGATTATGTGAATTTCAATTATGTTCTTTTGTTCGTTTTAATATAGAAGGTATACATATAGGTTGATAATTTTGTGGAAATTGTTGTGGTTAGTAACGAAATACATTTTGATAAGAAAAAAAAAACAAGAAAAATGAAAGTAGCTTTACAGACATAACTTCGTTGACATGATATTAAATTGCGGTGCAACTTTATTATAATTTAATTATGTATCAACTTTACTTGTAAATAGTTGCTTTCTTAAGAATTCTTTATTGTTCTTATATTGAATTTACACGTAAATTAAATATGCCTTAGAAAATTCCGTCACGTGCCCACTCTCAGTCTGGATAAAACTACGTCCACCTATAGACTGGGTATCTATCGAGTCTGGGCATTCAAGCCCCGTTTCTAGGCAGGCTTAATCTGAATTGTTGGCTACGCCCGAATAGTTTTACGAGCAAATCTTTATTGCGCCCGCTTAATTTCGCTCAACTATGCGCTGGGCGTGCGGCTAAATGAATTTATTACGCGAATCCTACCTCTGAAAAGCAAGATTTTTGTACAATCGAAATAGTCGGTATGAATCCGAATTGTATGCGTGTGTTAAAGTTTTATTAATATTTGGTTTGTTATTCACGGCTTTTTTATTTTTGTGTTTGTGCATTTGTAGTATTTGAATGACTGGTATATGTAGTAGTTCTATAATATTGTGTTATATGAAAATTGAATCCTCTGAACAAGGCTGTTTATTTATAGAAAACAAAACAAAAGGTAGAGGAAAATTGACAAATGGATACAAGTTGTTTGAGTAAACAAATATCCAATTAGCTGTTAATTAATTACGTCCTACATACCTTACTAAGGTAAACATTCCTGACATTTGCTATAAATGGATCCTTCGTAGAGTGATGAGCATTATTTAAAATAGCTCAAGGTGTTACACAGATTTCCTTACACTCTGTCCAATACATTTCGTTACAATCTGTTGCCCTTCCTCTCAAATCAGTCGGTATTCCTCCACGAGATTAAATCCAATCTCGTCGAAGCTTATCTGGTATTGGATAAACCCGTATTGTGGTGCATCGACAGCTGAAAAGATTGACTCCGATGCGTCCTGGCTGTGTACGGTTTATTCAAGGGTATTGTTTGATATAGGATCATTTACTTGTGAATGAGTTTTAAATTGTAGGTTGTAATAAGTTATTATTGCTGGCAATATCGTTTGCGTTAATGAGGATTTATTTTTTTAATTAATCTTCTTCTGTCCCACTGTTAACTTAATTTTATAAGTAGAAGAGAGAAGTATTGTTGGTATTTAAGAGAAGATTTAATGTTAGATATGAAAAAAATTCTTCTCTCAGAAAGCGATGTTATAATATGAAGACTCATTGAAGTGAAACTTCTTTATCGGGGTTGGAAAAAAATTGAGTGTAACATTTTTTCGTTACGCGTGACATTTTTCCGTTACACGCCATCTTTTTCTTATCCCTACCACGCGTGATTCGACGTATAAATTCTTTAAAGTCGCATATAGTAAATTATTTTTTGAAAAATAAGGTCATAAAGAAGTTTCACTTCTTACGTGTGTACACTAGTACACGCACACATTTTTTTTTATAGAAACTAGATTCTTTCAACCTTAGCAGTTTTATGGTTAAAATGGACAGAGAATAAATAGCCTTCTAAAATGACTACATAAAACCAATATTTCGTTTATTATTATAGTTAGGTATTTATTAGGCAAATGTAAATTTAATATGACTTATCGCAGACGTTCAACGATTTATTCGTAATCCCTAGGCAATTTTCAGGCTATAATTTTGACTGCGACCTTGTTAACTATCGGAGTGTCATTGAAACTTACTTTCAAAATATTCGAAAATAGAAAAAAGGATCCAATTATTTATCCTCAGTGGAATTATACTTTCAGTCCTGAATAATAAATGTTATTTCTATTCTTCCCAAACTTGCCAAGTTCTGAGCAGAAACACCGCCATTAATTTTCATAACATTCCCAATACCACGAAACGGTCAGCCGCTAACAAGTTTTTAGCCGACTTCGAGCCATTTTGAATCGATCGTTCTTTATTAATCAGTGAGGTCAATTTCGTTTGCTTCGATGTTAATGCTCCTTGTGCATGTTGTGTTGATGATATTTCGCAGCTGATGTGTCGAGAATGTGATGAGAATAAAAATGGGAATCAAAATTAACGAACCACTTTTTCGTTATTACATTTGCATCGTACAAATAAGAAGAACACAACAATTTGTTGCGAATATTAATGAGTAACTTTTTAAAAAGGTATTTTCTTTCTCTCATACACATCATATGTTTATTTTTGCTTTCATGTCCCATACTTTAACAACGTCGTAGCATAATGGTTTATACATATATATTTAAAGTTATCATAATACGATGTTATCTTATAAATACCAAATCTACGAGCAGTGCTAAGATGAGCTTCCGTTTTCTACAAATATTATTCGGATATGTTTAATCTATAATCGTTAACTTGAGGAAATTGCACAGAGCTTATCTAACTTCTAGTTGTGGAGTAATTGCAGTTGGTAGTTACTAGTTACATGAATTATACTAAGCGAGCAATTTAACATACCTGTACTTACTACTTTAACATGAAAACTTAATGTTCTAAGACAAAGGTGTACTGATAAGTTCTCAACTACTTAATCCAATTTAATTTATCTGTATGCATAATTTGTTTTTATTGACGAGCGATTTATTTTATTGGTTTAAGATGTACTTGTTGTGGATATGTCTTTCATAGTTTTAGTGCTTTTATTGAATTACATTTTTTAATAAAACTCCCAAAAGTGTGAGTTACTAATTCACTTTAATATAACAGTTTTATTAATGTGTGCACCGTTTTAGGTACTTATTTATTAATTATATAAATTAAAAACATCTACATTAAAGTCTGTTATTTTTTTCTAAATACCTCGGTGAAATAATTTATTTTGTTACATAGACATCCTGTAACAAAATAATTTATTGATACCAAGAGAGAAGTTATCTTAATATCTTTATTTATCTTATTATCTCATCTTGTGCCAATCACCTGTCAATTTGGGTTCGTATCATCATGAAAAAATTCCTTCTTTCCTTTTTTTTACCATAGAGCTTGATATATAATCCATAGAATGGGCAAATTATTATTTATATGTTGATATCATTGTTACTTATATAATAATATGTTTACTGTATACACTGTTTTCACTTTTGTGTAGCTTTTGATAGAACTCTTATTCTAATTCTGATATCAAAGACAACGAATACTTCGAACGTCACAAAGCGCAGACAAATAAAAAAAATTGGCAAACTTCGAACACAAGACCGCTCTATTCTTTTCGGTAACAGCTGATGTCTGGTACAAAGGCAAACTTACAGAGATCTAAATTATTCACTGCATACATATAGCAAAAACTCGGAGACAAAGTGTCTTCCCGATGCTCCAGCCCTTCATTAGGAGGGCCTTGGAGGGTGTACCTCGTGTAGTGCCTCTGACACACCCTTGTCTCTTTATGGCAAAGGACTTACATTTTGCTGCAACGTAATTTTTCCTTGTTCACAACTAGCTATTAAACGCAGATCGTTGTATCCAGTATCGTGTACAGGCGTTTTGCTGCGTTTTACCGCTAATTAAATATCACATAGGTGTACAAAAGTTAAGCACATCAAAGATTTATATAAATGTTACACGTGGCAATATCTTTCATGTCCTTTGTGTTTTGTTAACGATTTCTCAACATTTATGAACGTGTAATGTATTAAGTATGTACAATGATGTTTATGTATGTGTTACCGGAAATGTATGAAATCAAGGAATTGTATACAATTCCTAGGAAATGTGTACAATTCCGATACCATTTAGGAAATGTATAAAATATTGTTTAAAAAACTATTTAATGCATAGATATCCTAGGAAATGTATAATCTTCCTAGGAATTGTATACAATTCCAATATCGTATTAGGAAATGTGTAAAGTAAATGCTTTCTGTAATAAAACACGTTGTTATTTTTTTTATTATAGCTCTTATTTTAATATTATGTTCATATTATTATCTTACTAATTAACATTTTAAAAATCAACTATCTAACTTTTAACGTAAATATCACAAAATCAACTTATATTTATTCTTATAAAATCAAATTTTCATTTTGCAAGTAATCAGTCCCCTCGTCCCGCTGTCCCCGCGTATATTTGGCGCAGTCGGATTGTATAATCCGCCGTATTACATTACGGCTAGCTGTTTTAATATGCCGAAAATTCGTCTTTTTCCAAAATTCTACAAAAAGACGGTCGCGAGCCGACGGAGCCCCACTTCGTATGGGGCTCCTATTTCTGTGTAGTTTTAAAAAACACGAACCTAACCTAACCCACCCCCTTATCCAAACCAAAAATTTCTGATTACGAATTATCGGCATAGTTACTACAAAATGCCGACCGTTTGTAAACTGCCAGATTATATACAATTTGCCTGCGACATATCAATATCTTAAATGTTTACATTTCCGATAGCTATTTAGGAAATGTATAGATTTCCTAGGAAATGTGTATAAAATAATTTATTTCACACATTTCCGTGCGATTTTAGGAATTATATACATTTCCTAGGAATTGTATACAATGACGGATTACATACATTTCCGGTAACATATGTAATAATACACATGTATTGCGCCGTGAATAGAAAAATATCGACAATAACTTTTGCGGTACTAAATAAAAGAGCGAGCATTAATAACATGATTCCACACCACGGAGTAACGTCTGCAAAATCAAATATAGCGCATAAAATAATGCTAAACTATTCCGCCGTAGCCGTAATTCACATTATCCGAGCTGGCTGTATTTTCTCATTTCACATAGCTTCCTCATCTCTTACATCTTCATATCGATGTAACGTAAGCCTTTGAAATTTTTTGATCACGACCCTGGATTGTTATCTCAATATTTTTTTACGCGACGCACACAGCATACATATTCCCTCCCCGAGAGGAGCGATTTCCATATCCTTCAAATATATCAAAATGTTCCGAATATTTTATGCTGTCGGTATCTAACAGGCGTTTTGTGCTAATGTTTTCGTTTGATGTATAGCAGTCAAGAGCACTCGTGGTCTAAATATCTTACCATTATGTATATTGTGGCTACATTAAGATGTAACGTCGCAGAAGGGAGGCTCTTACCGTTTTTTCGGTCGGTAATCACGAACCAGATTGCTCTGTCACAAAAGTACCCAGTGTCGCATTAGATGGGGAGTTGGTTAGCGCTATACGATACCACACGATACTACGTGTATAATTTGTGTTGTGCTGTGTGCTTGTGCTGCGAATGTATAGGTGTGCAATTGTTTGGCGGTGAGAGCTATTTAGAGTTCAACAAACCTATCCTTTACGTTGTTTATGAAGCAATAATGTAGAATAGAAGCATTTCGTTGATATTATTTATATTAACTCCATCGTAATTTTCGAGAAACCATGAATTGTGTTAAATTACAAAATGCATTGGTACTTAAAATAATATCAACTGTAATAAACAGGTGCATAATGCGGAATAAATATCCTGAAACTGAGCATTCACAGTTGCTAGGCGCAATTTGCTTACTTACCGAGCCAGGTCGGCTATTTCGTATAATGTCGTAGCCACAGTAAAGTTAAGTAATCGTACTAGCACCGCCAACATTCCTTCCCGCTGGCTTCTTATTTTTTGGCATGGTTTCAAATTAAAAGCGATAAGAGTGAGCCACACTTATGGACTCTTTCTACCGAGACAAAGGCTCCATACGGCATAATGCCACGCTTTTTGCTAAATTATACGTTACATGGTGTTTTAAAAGGAATATAGGAAACGATCGTTGTTTTAAAGTTTCGAGAATTGGTACGGAATTTTAAAAAGGTGTGGATATTGTTCTGTTTCAAAGGAAGGTTGTTTCTGTTGGCGAATCATTGTTGGTGGGAAATTGTATTTATCCACATGCAGAAATAAACTGATGTATATTCTCTTTTCTACAAAATACATTATTAAAGCATGAATAATACAAACGACGCCATTTCATTTCATTATTAAATACGTTATCAAAACTCAATATTAATACCCAAACCGATATTATCATAAACTGGAGGCACGATCTCATTATGAAAAACACAATTTACAAAAATAACGAAGGTTCAACGAATTTCAAAGTATGTGTCCACTTGCAAAATGCCAGCTTTCATATTCCTGCAATAAGGGAGGTGTGCTGACCCGACTGTATGATGCACAAATTTAATTTTAATACGGGTACCAGCGTACGATGTTACCTGTAGTGTGGATTACAATATTGTGTAGCTTTTTGTTTGGTTTCTTGCGATTAACTTGTTTATTTACCTTTGTGGATGTTGTGTGTCGAATGTTAAATACTAAGCGAAAACTTTGGTGTTGTTTTTAAGATATTGTGGGTTGCTTCATTGTTTTAATTAGTGTTTTGTGAAGGGTATGTTTTGAGGGGATAAGCTTAGTAATGTTTAAGTAAACATTTGTCTATAATATTATTATAATAAATCATTCATAGTATTTATAGAGTCTTGTCTTTGGTATTTAAACTGAACTGTTAAATTCTGAGATTTGCAACAGAAACATTTAATTAAATCTTATAAAAGTGTTTTTCGTGAAGAAACTCGGAAAAAAGTAAAGAAAATCGACAAGCGAAGGATATTTAATTAAAACTTACAATCGCTCTTATTTTTTCATATTAACCGAAATTTTTCTGACTTGTTCGTAAGTCCAACAAGAACTTTCATGTAAAATTTGATGGCGTTTTTAAATTGGCCGTCCCATAATAGTCGTCAAAATTCTTTAGCCTAACAATGGGAATAAATATTCGCTGCAATTTCATGAATTGTCGTCGGCAGTTATTATTCGGCGTGTAAGCGGGAATTTGTCTCTTCGGGACATGGCTGGTTTTGTCCCAGAGTTTCCCGTAGATTCATACGCTTTGCTGGATTCTTTCATAATACGCGGTTGGTTTTACGCTTTCGCTTCAAACTGTTCGCTGGAGTTATGAATAATATTTTGCCTTGCAATTTGCATTACGTTAATTATTGTGCATTTCGCTATGACTTTCGCTTTCCCGTCATTGTATCTTTCACTGCCAGTGAGTCTGTACGGAGTTCTTAAATAGATGCTATTCAGATGTGAGCGTCGCTTATCAACAGCTATTTACTCGGATAAACTTTGCTTAAATAGGTCGCTGGCTTTGAATTTCTGACTGTTACAAATGAAAGATAGTATAGTAATAGCTCTAGCATTTGAGTTTGCCTTAATTTTGAGCAAATGCGCCACGTTAATGACGGATAGAAGTTGATTTCATTACGTACAAAATATGACTTTTAAAATTCATTTTGCTTCAAAATGTTCAAGTTTGCTTCTATCATAATTATAAAAAGTGACTATTATTCAAAGCTTTATTCGATAAGTGTTACAAATCCCGTGATTGTAGACAAAGTTAAAATCAAACTTTTGAAAACATAAGATGAGTTACCATTTGAAACGTTGAATCAGTTAATAAAACAATTCTTTTTATTAACTTCAAAATTACGACTTTGTTTACATCACGAACATTGTTATTTGTTCTTAAAATTTTATGATCGTATTAAAAGCATTAAGAGGGTAATATTTAAGAATATGGTAGAAAATAGCTAAGAAATACGTCTAGACTTTTCCTTTATATGAAGTTGGACCTTTGTAGAGCTTATATTGTTAATGAATACTTAGATTTCAATAAGGCTTCTAGATAATATATTCGTATTTTTTGAAGCTCATAAATTATACACTACGGCTGCGGATAAGTGGGGTCTATAAGTAATCCGTCATCTTTATATCTACGCAAATGCGTGCTTCAAAATAATGAGATCCATATTATAATAGGTACATAGGTAGATAGGTACTCATAAAGCAATCAAATTGATATTATATTATACCTATGGTAATATTACCTTTTATATATTATAGAGCAATAATAATTAAATAATAAATATAAACCAATAACAATGAACCTATAGATATAATTTGATTCAATAACAAAGAATGCTTGATTAATAATGCATCAAATCAATCTAAAACACGCCGTCAGAAAATAGAAAATAAATGCAAATTGACCTGTAAAGCTTTATCTTGAAGGAATGCATACTGGAAATGCACTCGATGTGTTTAATCCAGAAATCCGAGTCCCTCTTTGGATCTCAAGAATGCGGAATGCTGGGGAGGAACGATTTATGAAAAACGTGCGGTAAGTGAAAGGTAAAGTGAACCTCCATATGTACAATGTACATACTCGTATAGTGTAATGTCTCCTTTGTTGGCTTCGAGTATTATGAACGTGGTGCTTTATATTTATCAAGTGCATTTTGAAATTAAAGGGGCTCGGGGTAAGAAAATGTTGTAAGAGTGCTTCGTGTAATTTTATACGACAAGTATGATGCCTATATATAATTAAACATAGGTACTCTATTTAATATAACATAACTACGTTAATTTAATAGTAAGATGATTATGCAATACATATTCGTTCACAAACATACATAGAAATATGAACCGTTTCATGCTTATTTTTCTCTAAAATCATAAGTTTCAAGACATTCTTCAATGTAATTTGATTCAAAAACACCTAAAAATTGGGGGCTGTATGCTGTTTCAAGTTTGTCCTGCAACATATTCGTAAATGATAATGAGATTAATCGATTTTAATACTCTCTTTAACACAACTTACACTGACAACAACATCTCCAACATTCCAAATTGCATTCACAAAAGCTATGCTTTGTTTATGAAGACCAATAAATCAAGGGTCGTACCCAAACAACCAACGGATAAAAGTTATGTAACAGCACACGCACACGAATTTATACAAGGCAATCTCGAACTATGCCGCGGCCACCAATATATCATGAAGTTGTGACATTAGTGCGAGGGTTACACTGTGATTACACGATACAGGACTTTAAGATAGTGGATTACGTGATTATGAAATTAACGTGCTGCTTATTGGAGTTAAGCGGCAAATTTTATAAGTCCTACGTGAGGTTGGATAGATCTACTTAGTCTCTAGAATGAGGCGTTGATTATATTACATAAACATTTAAAAATAAGAAAAGTGAAAATGATTCTGTTAAATAATAAAAGTAATAAAATGAGCACAAACGTCCAGGACTGATCCTCGTTAAAATGATTAATGTTTACAGTACCTACAAAAACAGAGCAAAATACATAGGTAAATAGTAAATACATATATTAAATACCATCTGAAACAATAGAGAAACGGAATCGTTTCATGTATTCTCTCTGATCTTGCTCGGTCACCACACAGACACAGATTAAGTGTGTCAAAGTAAACCAAGAATCGCAATTAAAAGGTTCGCCCATTAAATTCCCGAACTTTTTACTTGAATATCAAACAGCTAATTATCACTTTGTAAAATATTCACGTAACACGAGAGTCAGTTGTCTTCGTTTATTTTCGACTCCTTTGAGTATATTTCGTCCTTTAAGTGTTCACCAAGGCGTGTAAGTACGTGTAAACAGTGTTTTTCACCCCAAATTAACGTTCTATGTTTACCGAGCACCTTGAAACAACCTTGCGATGTGTATGATACGATTAATTGCGAGATGTCGTCGAATGTTTAATTAATAAAATTTGGACGAATATTCACGTCTTTCATCCATTTCCTCCTGTTTATTAGGCCAAATCAAAATTTTCAGCTACCTTTCATTATGATTCTCATGAATTTTAATTCCGTATTTTATATTATCTATTTAATTCTTTCTGTATTCCTGCTGTAATAAGATAGATAGTTACGTAAAAGTCGTAAGTTCTATCTATATAAAGAGGGAGAAATATATTTACTTTTATGTGTCTATAATATTATCAAAAAGGTAATTTAAATATTAATACCTTAATACAAAATAAATAAGTATTTATTTGTAAAAAAAATTACGCTAATAAGTGATCTATTTAAAGCGATACAACGTGAACCAATTTGACATAAACCTGTATTCCCAAAACTATTTTACAATTTTCACCATCAAACAATCACAAATTCGAAAAAAATATTTTCATTGTGTGACTAGTTGATCCGTCTGCAGCTGTAAAGGGCTGAATAGCTAACGAGCTAGCCCAGGAGGGAGAATTGAATTAAATTTTTGATTCTGTTTGCTTGTTCACGACTGTTATATCTTAATAATTTATTCAATGGTTCAGACGGCGCATTGCAACGTGCGGCCGGAATATTGGATGAATGAGTTATAATATTCATAACACAATATTGTACTTAACACATTAATATTCAATTGATGTAATAATTTTAATATAGAGTCGATCTTGTGCTCGAATTTGGTTGGAATGATTGAGTTTTACTTACACGATTATATGCATAACGTCTTCTATTTACGTGTAGGTAATACATAAATAAATCATAAACGAACTTAGGATTCATATCTACTTCATCTTTGTATCAAGAAAAATAAAATGATTAAATTGAGTTTTAGTATTTTATGTTTGTTTTGTTTTAGTATGGAATGGGCGAGCATTGATTTAAATAATCAATGCATAATATTATATAAAAAAAAATACTCATAAAATTTACGTTATAATATTAATTCGCGTAAGTAAGGTCAAAGGCCTTTGATATCTCCTAATGAAATACCAGAAACAAATAGACATAACATTGATTAAGTTTCATGTCGATTCAATATCTAAACAAAAAGAAATGCCGAACATTATACGAAACAAAATATCCCATAATTTCTCTTCAATAACAATCACTTTTTATCTCAATTACAAAACAATAGCTTCTCAACATACGTCCAGACACTTCATTTTATTGATCATCACTGGGTTTATTGAACTCAATTGCCGCCTTATTGCGTAACCGCTCTTATTGAATCACAATACAAACGCTCCTTGGCTCCTTTTTAATGTATAAAGATAAAAATATTAACACGTAGGAATAATAAAAAGTTAAGAAAAAAATAAACGTAAAAATAGTAGGTACTATTAGAAATGACTACCTATCATATAACTTACAAATTAATACAGAATAATTAAAGAAATAGAATTCATTAGAAAGAACTATCACATTACATCCACATTTAAAAAATATTACTACTTATTTTTTGTTTTGGCTGTACGAAAAGTTTCCTTTGCCACGCTTAATACAATTTTATCCAGAGCTATAGTAAATAACAAAGCTCATGCATTAAAGATGCAATATTTTTTATCAGAATAAATAATTCATCATAAAAATATGACTGAGGATTTTTTATATCGATGTCAGAGTCAACAAAAACAACTGTTGAAATTGCTTAGCCTTTTATATTTTATATTGCAAGAAATCACAACACTCAAAATTGAAACGTGGTATACGCATGAATAGAAAAGCGGCCGGCCATTTTTATATTTCGCGAAATACAAAACCGTTACTAACACGGATTCAAATATACTACGCTGGCCTTGTTTATTCTCTATTCAAAATTTCAATCAAAAAAATCCTTTGTTTACAGAATATTGTATGAATAAAAATATTGTAACTTCTCAAACGTTTTACTAGATTTACTAACGTGTTTTCTCATAATACAGTTTCCATTTTAACTCCAAACAAATTGATATTTTTTTTGCATTCGGTTACTACTTACTTAATGGGTATATCATTTGGTTTAATTTCAAAAATAATTGTTCTTTATTAAACTAGAAGTTCGTAGCAACAAGCGTTTTAACATTTTGATTACTTATAAAATTTAAAGCAAATAGCCTTTTATATGTTACCGTCAGAAATAAAATAATTTTTTAATGAATTTCTAATAGATACGATACTGTTGTAACCATGCCGATCATTCCAATAGCTGAACGATTACGCAACCCATTCTTTCAGTCTTTGATCAAGTATTTAACAATGTTTAATTAAATGGGAATACACACGAAGGGCTTCGCTTTAGTTATTCGTACACGCGATGTCTCTTGGCTATTTAAATTGAATTACAATTTGGCCTATTTAATTCTTTGCCTTCATGTATTTGTAATAATGCTATCGCATTGATCTTCAAATATGTAGGACACAATCAAATTACGGAATATGTAAATTGCCCACGTTAAAATAATGTACATTATATTTTCAGACATTAATTCTAGGGTAAAAATAAAAGTGTATAATATAGGTACTGACTGTCAGACTATATTCATCTAAGTAATTTTTGTACAAACTAGCGTGCTGACTAAAAAGTAAAACAAATACATAAATTAGTTTCAGTACCAATCTCTACGATATAAAAACATAATCTAAATAAAATATAACATTCGTACTTATTGCTAAGAAATGTCTTATTAAGACAATATCTGTATAACATAATTCACGAAAGGAAAGTCCCGTCACTTGGAAACTAGTTAAAATTTAACACCAAGAATTATATAATTAATTCTCATAATTTAATGCGTTCATTTCTCATTCGGAAGTAGGCGTTGTAAATTTCATGGTATCCGGCATCACTTACCATTAAACTAAGGTATATTAATAGCTCTGTTTCAAAGGTTAGCTTCTTGGTATTCATCATTCAAGTACAAAAGGCATTAATATTAAGGACATAATGCCTAATGGATGAATTAGAATGACGTTAGTGTTGAATATTGCATTTGGAAAAAAATATGTATTTATTGAGAGTTCTCATCACATTACACTTAAATGAAAATATTTACAAACCAAAGGATACATAGCTTCGAAGATCATTGATTTCTATTTCGGTATGTCTTAAATCTAAATAAAGAAGGCTTAGTTATGTTTATAAATATTTAACAATACGTGATAACTTAATAATATTATATAATACTATTTATGCTTGTCCGCGTGGGTGTGGATAAAACGCTTACATAATTTGCATCATTTTTCATTGAGTACTAGACTACAAGCCGGTATAGGAAAAAAATATGGGTCAATTGAACCAC
>CAJQZM010024467.1:0-25457 GCA_907164665.1 Colias nastes | reverse complement strand
TAGATATGTCCCCTGGTGGTTCAATTGACCCATATTTTTTTCCTATATCGGCTTGTAGTCTATACGCTCCTATTGGTTGTAGAGAGACGTTATAAAGCCTATTCCCTCGATATAAATATCGGCTATACATGTATACAGCACTAAGATAGTGCATTTTAGAATTAATTAGTCGTTATACGATATAATATTATATGTTATTTTCCGCAATAAATTTTAGGATCTTATAGAAGCCTAGCACAAAGTATGTCAACAATGTTGATTGGTCCATAGAAGGAATTTTCCATCGTGTAACTCAAAGAGTTATTAACTTTAATTTGTCATTGAATATAAATAAAAGCGTGGAGCAATAGCCGTGTATGCAATAATCCCATGCACAAGGATTGCAATTAGGCCTCAATCTACGCATAGTTTTGCAGGAATTTCATTTATAACCGACCTCGGTCTCAGCTCTATTGAACATTCCTGCACTTTCCCGAAGTTACTAATTGCGAGGCGGAATAATAAAATTCAACGTGGACAGTGATATTTTTCTGCTGACCGCGACGTTATGACCGACCCTCTTTTAATAAAGGATTGAAGACACTTCACAATCTAATATGTGGATTATATTAATTCTATATGTATTTCTTTGTTGGTATGAGCAACATAATTACCCCTGTATTATTATTTGGGTTTTAAATGCAGTAGTATCAGCAACGTAATGAAAAGACAGGGAAAGAGGGGGCTTACAAGGACCCCTATAATCAAATGCCATCTCCAATATGACATCATTTACAAACCCTCTATTCACCCTTTTAGTCATTTACTTGTGTAATGTTAAGTAATTTTTTTATCATTATTAAAAAGTATATTTTGTTTGCCACTATAAATATAGTAAACATCCACATAGTTGTAATTGTGTAGTGTAGTAAGTTGATTATTCACCAATTCTTATGCATTTTAACTCATATTTTACTTACCTATATGCAAGTTAACTTCTCTTATGCGAATTATACACACCATAAAATAAAGTCGCTTCTCGCTGGCTGCTTGTTTGTCTCCATGCTTAAATCTTAAAAACAAGAGGAAGGTTTAAACTTTAAATGTACAAAACGTGTATAATTGCACCTACGCGAATCCTCGGCTAGTAAAACTATAATCCAAACCAATGTAACACATTGTCCAGCAAAGCATTCGATAGGAGCAGTTATATCGACATCCTTTACTTAATAAAGGTCGGAGTTTTTCCAAATTGAATGGCTCGCGACAATCAGAACCGTCCGCAGATCATATTTCAGCTCGCAAGATAAACTCGGACAAAAGAAAGGAATTCTCTCTTACCCAATTGGGTAATGGGCCAGCTCCATCGTTATCTCCACCCATTATTTCTGTTTGAAGGAAGTTGTGGTGTTCTATTTATTACAAACATTGAAATCTTTAAAAGATTCCCGATAAGGCTTGGATTACTTTAAAAGAATTGCGGGGGTGGAAGATTTGGAGGGATAAAAGCTTTTAAATATATGTTTTTCAAATATCCTAGCAATAATGGAACCTTTAAACATTGGGTAATATTCATATAAGTGCTCTATATTATATTTATACAAATATTTAATTACCAAAAACTGCCGCCTTTGTTGTACGCCATTTCCCGGAAAAAAAGCAGGGACAACACTCCATTTTACAAATTTGCTAATATATAAATATAACGGATATTATATATTACAGTATCTATTAGCTTTCATAGTTTAAATAAAATTGTGCTTAAAATATACTCTAGCTATCTTACGCAAAAAATTATAATCTTAATCGAGTCAGCACTTGCAATAAAAATATCACAATTTCAGTGCTTCCAGCTTTATATGACATTATACTATTCCTTAACCACTCTCTAGTCTCACTCGAGTTCATAATAATTAAAAATTATGAAAGTAATATCTAACTTAAGAACTATTTAATAGTTTAAGTTCTTCGCTATTTCAAGAAATAAAACGGTTTGTTAGTTTTCAGAACATTAAAGAAAAATACGCTCGAGTTTCTTTCAAAAGCATCGTATTTTCCGACGACTCTCGCTGTAAAACCAGCAGTTTGAAACTTTGTCCCTATTTGTTTTTGTGATGCACTTTACAATAATTCCGTTCTTTATTAAGCCAAAGCGCTTGTGGTTACAGCCGTTGTCAAACCTTCAATCTGTTGCTCGCACAAAATTATTCAATTTTAAATTATGTTGTATTTACATTAATTTATTGCAAAAAGAGAGACCATTTCAAGAAGGTTTATTTAATTATTTACTATAAGATATACTGTGGATAGTAGTCCTTTTCCTTTTCGATCTATTTGTTGGATAAGTTTCACCTCACACTTATATACAAGTCAATCATGAAAGACCATTTCGATCATTAGAAAGGCATGTTAAGAAAAAAATACATGAAAATTTAAGGCACAATTACAATTATAAGATTTTTATTAAACTTTATGTAGCTACGTATGCAAACGAAACAACGATAAACAAAAGAAAAAAATAGATTGTTTGCATACTTTGTCATCGATGTTGCTGTTTGCATTTTAATCTATAATATTATGTCTTCACCCACCCCACAAAATAAAACATTTAATATCTCCACACCTGCATTGCTCTAAAGTTCAATTCATTTGTACCACCACCACATCAAAAGCAGGCCAAGCCGCGGGCGACACCTACTTCGTTAATAAGAATGGCGTATAATCCGTCTCCTTTACAATTGATGAAAACCACATTACTTTTTAATTTAAAACGGTAGGATTCATTGCAAAAGAGACTTTATTACCCAGCGGTACGATTTTGACCCGCACGGCCTTTGAGGGTGGCATTTTTTATTCATTCCTACGGATTCATATGGCTGTGGAGTTTTGGATGTTTCTTTTCCCTTACGGTTGATCTAGAAAAATAGTTTCGGCTCTTGTTGGAATCCCGTGCATTTAAAATAACCTTAGGGCTAGCGTTGGAAGAACGGCTCTCGAATTTATCAGTCTTTGTTTCTATAACAGTTCAATGGCTACATTTAGAATCTGAGTAAATGGTATTTTATTATACATGCTATAAAACTATGATGTGAATGTTTATAGATATTTAAAAAAATAGAGATTTCATGAAATTTTGAATGTTATTGTTTTCTATTGTAAATCTAACTATGGGTTTTTCATTGTTTCAGGTATGCTTGAGAAAAAGAGCTGTTGCTAAGGAATTCTACTTTATTAATATCCTATACTTTTGAGCACTTTTAATGAAAAAGAAATCTATATAATACCACACTGTAAGCTGCCTCCCTAATTTCAAAATATCAGCCCAGTAGGCTTTGTAACAAACGAACAGCGTCGCAAACTTCTCTCTTTATAAGTACGGTTGAAGACCCTGAACTTACTACGCAAACTATTGTCAAGAACATGTGCTATTATTTGCGTCTCAGTGACAATTTGCTCGTAAGACCCCAGTCCGGTCACTGACAGCCTGGCTGGCTTTAATTTTACGCTTTATGACTTAGAAACCGAGCAATAATGCTAGACATCCCGTATATCAAGATTTTCGTACCTTATTAGATTGAATAGTCTTATTATTACTTTATTATACTTTTGATATTTGATCTTGGATAAAGGTTATAGTAATTGTTCATGTTTTAATTAAACACACTGTTTCAGTTCATAATGGAATGGATATAAAATAAATTTAATTGCTTTTGAATTTTAACTAAGCATTTAGAAGCAGAAATATCATTCCAAATAACGTGAATTGTTCACGATTAACTATTGTATTTTAGAAATACAACGCTAACAATTTAATAAAATTTAATTATTGATAACTGGATAGCTTAATTAATCGTTATCATAATATATTGAATAACTGTAATAGGTACGCATATTTTATACTACTAAACATATTTTAAAGGCATATTTAAGAGGCTTGTTCAAAGTTCAAGTTCACATCTTGAAACTATACTTGCATATTAAAAACAAACACTTTCCGATTAATCGTCTATAAGGAACAATAAAACTCATAACAGCTATTTAACAGAAGTAACAAGATCCTTTTCTGTTAAATATCTATGTCTAAGGCTCTAGTTATATATATAAGAGGTATGTATATAGGAAAAGTGTTTGATCATCGACGCGACGCAGCTGGAGGCTTGACTTAAGAGCATTGACGTCTGCCAAGTGTCATGCTTAAGTGTGGTCTATACGCTGATATAATATATAACATATTTCGTCTGGACATGTAAATTAGTACTTAAGATGTTCATGTTGGTATAATTTAGTTTGTTTGGCTAGGACTGTTTTCGGTTTTTTTGAATTCATAGAATACAAGCAAAAATAAATATGGTATAAGTCTGATGTTATATCTGATATGTCCTTTTTATGCAGTAAACATCAGATTTTTATTATATGAAATTGTGTGGGTTCTGTTTTTATTATTTACATACAGAACCCATGGAATAAGGTGTATTAAAATATATAGAGCTTAAAATTTGTCAAATTAAGCGTGAAATATCTACCTGTATAATTTCATTACGTGGAATATTTATCATTGTTTTTGGCGTATGAGCAAAATATTAAAATTTTTAACATCTTTGACACATTTTTCACTCGCTATTTAAAATTAAAGTAGACATAAATAATTTCATTATTATATAAACTTTTCTCCACGTTGAAGTTAATTAGCCGTATACTTTACTTTTATAGTAGACCTATTATTAAGAAAACGGTATCAAAATATTTTACGAATGTCAAAAACATTTTGCGTCGACATCATTTTGTTACACAGTCGTGGCTTTTTGACAAACTCGACGTTAATGCTTAGATCGCATGATCTTGCTTGGAAGTAATTAATTATTGTAAAGGCGTCGAATCTACGGTTTTAGTTACGTGCCATTTTAGTTTCCGTTATTTTATATAAACATTCATTTATTAAGAGTGCGACTAGTTTTTTGGTTTTTTTATTAGGACGATTATCTTCTTTATAAAAATAGGTATGCCTAGCGACAACCGAAAGCTCAGATTATGATAAAGTGCTTTTGCCTTTTGTGTCATATAATTTGATGTTATTGGAAGTCTAAAAGCTGCTTAAACTTACCACTAAAGAATGTATAGTCTCAAGTAGGTGGGTATTGAAAAATATTATATCTGAGCTTTTTTCTTCACATTTTGTAAACTCCAATTTCACATACCTAAACGTATTTATTGTTTACTCTTAATATTATAAGGTTAACTTATTAAATTTATGTAGCATTTTTTTGAAATCTGATCGTTGTATTTGCTAATTACGTAGCACAAAAAATTGTGAAATTTCAATTTTGCTAAAAGCTCGTTAAGAAACTAAAAAATGTACACTTCACTTTTAATTTCGAACGGCTCTTTTTAATTCACAAAGTAAAACTTGTTCGAAACAATAATGTATGCAGATTGCCCTCGTAGCTTTAAATTGAATAATGTAAATTAGTACTACGGGAAGTTGAAGACAGTTATCGAAGATGTAAATGAATCTCGGCGCGTGCGTTGTAAAGAGTTATGAGATTTTGGACGAAACTTTCATCTTGTTTGAGCATTTAAAACTGTTAATTACCTCATCCAGTTTTTATGCTTTCAACAAAGGAGTACAAACAAGCTATTATTTATGTATCTAATTAACTGAATGCACGATTGTTAATTATAGAGCCAGATTAGGAATTATTACTTTTAGGTTCACTTCTACATAAAAATAGATTACCTACTTACTTCATCAATTTTCGGAGAAACTATCATTTAAGAAGATTTGCTTTTGTTCACATAAAAACAGTAAATATAGGATCTGCGATGTACAACATTGACTAAATACCAGCCCTAAATTATAACTTAGCACCTTCGTTCTAGCTAGGTACCAAACAGAATTCTGAATTGAGTGTTCATTGCCCAAACGAATTTTAACGAGATGAACAGTGGAGTATCTGTTCAATTCAATGATCTTCACTAAAAGTCTATTAACTCGAGCCATTCTGTGGGCCTCCGTCACAACGCAAATATTGCGCCTTTTTGTGCGACGTGTCGGCAGTACGTAGGCACTCCTTTTTTCTGCACCAATAGCACTAGGTTTTCAAACCAGTTACAACCGCTTTCAACGCAAAGGGACGTTACGATTGGATAAACAAGCAATGTTTGTCGCAATCATTCGCTCGAGTTTGAAACGGGCGAAACAATAAAATATAGCAAAGTTTTGTAAACGCAATTTCCGTATCATTGATATGCCTATTCCGGGAACGTGGGAAAATGTATGTATTTGTGCAAAATGCGAGAAGAAATACGTGTTCAAGTTGAGCTAACTTTATAATTGTCAATTTGGGCTAAAATGTTTTTTATTATGTCACTTTATTTTTATTGGACGTAAAGGGAAAACATTGGCGTTTCGAGATTCTTATTGAGTATATAAGTAAGTTAATTAAATGTTAGGATGTTGTTAATATAATACATTTTAGATTTCTTTGAAGCATCCGACTTTGAAAGATAAAAAGGATTAGAAATTATAATCTTACTAAAACAAAGTAACTAGGTTTACACGTTAAATACATAAAAGTTAATTAATTCATGTTTATTATAACATCGCTATGCATAGAGCTCACACTTTTGCTATTAATATTTGTTTAAAACCGATCGTAGCCTATTTAAAGTAGAAAACAAATGAGGCTATTACAAAACCAGTGCATTATGCGAACAAGGCATATAATTAAGTTAATATGAAGTTTGATTACAGCAAAATGAACAATTCAATTAGAAAATGCATCAAAATAAACCGCCTACCGTTTTCCGAAGCCGGCAAATAGGGTTCCACCCTAAAGTAGCGGTCGTTGACCCTGATCCGGCTCTCATGTTACTTTCATTAGAAATTCCTATATCTGTCCTTTTTATTCATGTGCTGCGATCTCTGTGATAAATAAATAATACTGACAAATCATTTTTCATATCACACGACACGCTGTAATTGCTACTGATTATACTTGTAAAGGATTCCACGAACGCTGTTTGTGTTTTTAAGCAACATTTTGAACAGGCTCAGTGTTTTGTATTTTTTATAGGTATACTTTACTTTCACAATCGTAAAATAAAGATAAGTGCATTCCAGCCATATTAAAACACGTTAATATGTAAAATTGTTGTTTTGTATTAATTAATTTGATATATTTTTGTTACCTTACTTAGTTATGTCATATATGATAAAAGCAAACCAATGTATGCGTTACCAAAAAGAAATGCAGGGATTTGGGGGCTACAGTGAGTTCTAGAATACGGACCCGTAATTCGCATAATACGAGCCTTGATAAAACACTGCTACAGTTTTAACTGGAATCCTCAGCTAGGGTGACCCAATTCCAGCAAAAACATGCCGTCTCCCGCATTGTCACTGTTTTGCTAAAAGAGTAGGCAAAGAGATACATTATGCAGCTCTGATTCCACAGTCTCCTGACATAAATATTGTAACATCTTTGATCGTGTTTTGTAAACAAAGTTGAAAGAGCCTACACATTAAACGGCTCACACTAAAAGCGTAGCCGTGTTCGGCAAATTGAATCAATTTGCAAAATAATCTGACGATATTGTAGACGCCAATAGGCGTCTGCGGAGTGTGCTGACGATGGATACTCGTTTGGTAATTGATGCGTGAATCGTTACTAAGCGATTCCTTACTTATTGCTTTGTTATTTGAAGAGCTTTCTTAGCCTAATAAATAGTTACAATTGATTATGTTAAGCGGACTCGTCGAGGTGTAGCAATCAATTGTTGTTAGAAGTAAATTGGAAGTTGAATGTTGACGTTGTTATTTGGGTGTAGTTAGTTTTTTGTGCGTGATTTAAATAGTGATAATGCAATTTATATATTTTTTTATTTATTTATTTTATTTTTATTAATGCAATTTATATATTTAACTAGTTTATAAAGTTAACCTCTGATAAGTATTTTCTAAAATAACTAAGTTAATTTCCATGTATATGTAGAGTAGATAAATAAAAAAAACTTGCTTTAAGGATATTGTGTGCTTTCGCTACAAGGCTTTTTGTTCTATGTGTCAACTTCAGTTGCTTCCAGCTTTATACACACACTGTCAGGTATACAGACAACCATTTAGAAAATATAAAATACCGGTAAATTATGTCAGTAGATAATAATTAGGACACCCAATAACAGAATATTGAAAGATGGCCACCTAAGCTTAACTTTACTTTTCGCTGTAAGGAGTAACAACGAGGTTTTCGATTTACTCTTGGTGGTTTTTTATAAAAATACCTCTTTAATTTCATAAAACAGTCCTGTACTTTTCATGCAAACGTTTCCAGATTATTTTTTTTAAATGTATTTAAGCGTTACGCTATACCCATTATTAACTAGGAAAAATCATCTCTCAACATTTTTCTATTAGTTGTGATTAAACGCTAGTGCACAATAGATAGGGTCAATATCCACTGATAAGTATTTATCATATAGGTACATCAAGTAACATGTAATTGCAACCTCTATTCATCACATGTATCGATAAATGAAGCACTTTTACATTGCAATACGTAACTTAGTTTTCTATGAGATCAAGTACAAAGTAGAGTATTTTCTGTTGATTAAAAAATTAGGTGTAATTAATTTTGTACCGACTTTCATAAAGTAAACAACATCGCTAACAACGAAACGTTAACCCTGCTATTAAAAATTGACCACCCGAACGAGAAAGTTCCCCCATGAAATTAATAATAATAATTTCCCTCAGACGATGGCGGATTTCGCATGACAAAGGACGTGTTTCTCATTTATTTTGGACAATTTTTGTCGACCATTGTTCCTCTCCCTTGCAGGCTTGATCTTACTGAATACATTGCTGGGTCATAGCAGACGTTTAAATGGAGCAGTTAAGGACCCTTTTATAGTACTGTGGTACTTGAATGTTGACTGGAAGACGATAAAATAGCAGACGTAAACAACGCTGTGGCTGAAATTTTTATCGAGTTTAAAAAAAAGCGTTTACTCGTATCTACTACCCTGTTTGCTAAAGCAGATTTTATGTTGTTTCAATGGAATATTGCATAGAATATTGTGATAAGACGTTTTACAGAAGACTCATTTCCACAATTTTAGCGTCCGCCTATTATGCCTTACTACCTTCGTCTTTATCAATATACATTTTAAATTAACTTCATGTATTATAATTTAGGTACTTTCACTTTTCAACATAAAGGACATATTATGACATGGGTCTTTTAGGACGTATTAATTTTAGAAAGCTATAAACGACGACGAAAATACAAAACGCTTTTTAATTAGGCCACAATGAAAAAATAATTACGCCTATCTCGGCATCAATCATGGAGCGGCACGATACCTATCATTGGCGCGGTTTGAACAATTTCCAATGCGGATCGTAAGCCGATTATTATCACGATAAAACACCAGGACACCCCCCTTCCTTGGTCCGGTTTTATCGGATCGCCTGTCAAAAGTGCTTCCAATTTATGTACTATATCCAGCCGCGAGGGTGCCGAGCATTTTTGTGGTTGGACACACCCGTCTGAAAGTGTTTGAATAAATCTAAAATATGACTATGGAGTTACAAACATTTTTTCTTACACTATTTAACAGGTATACTCGTATGTATACTCGAGTGGAAACTTTAAAAAAGAAAAACTAAAATTTTTTATCGCTTTTATAGACTAGACTATAATTTTCTAGACCCATTTTAATAGTATTTAAGTGTATACCTTCTGTGGCAAAATTTGTTATGATTTAAATAATTCAGGCAAATATTAATAAGTACCTATTAAATAAAACTATTAGGAACACAAAAAACTACGTATTCAGCTACGAATCATCAACTACTTTCAAAAATTCAAACGTTAAACTTTTTACCCAAAGAGCACTCCATCAAAATTTCAATCGCGGTTGAAACTCGTTGAAAACCGCTAAGCTTTTAGCGTTTCTAAATAAAACAACGTCTGCGTTATTTAGGACGCTCGGATATTGTCAAAAAGTGATGCACGTTTAACAAGTCAAAGGAAACATTGCCATGTCAGCCATCACACAATTCGTAATTAAAATTCTGCCACCTAAGCTTCAGCTAACTTAAATAAAATTATAACCTTGATAAACTTTTCTTATTTATTACACTTACAAAATGTTGTTTATTCTCTTTGTCTTTTATACTGAGCAAGACGTAAGTATTATATAATATTCTTTTGACGACATTCGTCGATGGTACCAGATGCTGGCATGTGCGTTTAGCCATACTTGTGACCAACTTGTGACATGTGTATTTTTAAATTCTGGGTCAAGTCATTTATTTCGTTCTTTCTTGGTCCAATAGATCAAGGCAATAGCACTAAACAATAGTTTATAATTAATAAATAGCTGCATATGAATGTGTTTATATAGTTTTTCGTTATGCCAATATTAAGCTTAGGACGACCAGTACTTGTGTGTATCCAGTAGCTGTGTGATAAAGAAAGTACTCAATATAAACATTAATCATTTAGGGTAAATATGCCACTAACTATAAAAATGCCACATGTAACGTCGTTACAAGTCACAAATTATTATTTGTTTTGTAACAGAGAACAAAAGCAGAAGCATTCTTCGTTATATGGAGAGCCAACCCATTATTTCAGAAATAACTTTAAACAAAATCATTATCTAATAGTGCTATTAATCTAAGATATCTTTATAGAAAACTAAAATATGTGTTGTTGTTTCTAACTTTTATAACAGTTTTGGCGATCCTGATAAGAGCTTTCTTGTAGGAAATATGGGTTGTACTCTCCAGTTTCAAATTTAACGTTTATAAATGATTTCTCTGTATACAATACTGTTTAAAATTTCATAACAAACACATAGAGAGACCATTATCCTTTAAACAAAATCTAATTCAGCTTTAAAATAAGACTTGTGAAATTCTACAGCAGTATTTCCTTTGGGATATTGCAAAGCTGTCGGCAACGTCTTGAAATAAAGCGAATAAAACACTATCTTAGAGACGTAAACTTGGAAATATAATACAGAAATGTATTTTAATATGATCCATTTTGTAAAATCTTAAAAGGACTTTAATTTGCTTTGTTTACCCCTTGCTGCAAGGAACACTTCCATGTAACATTTATTCCATTAGCCGAGACGTACAATTTCGTAAAAGTTTCTCATCTTTTCTAGGTTGATTTACGAACCGCTTAATAAATCATATATTGAGGTTACAGGCTTCTTAGGCTATGTAATATTTCACCGATATTCGACTAATACATATTTAGCTCACTTATAGTTGTTCGAATATTAACATTATTGAAAAAACACATTTTATTAAGTGCTCTCTACATGACGGCTATCAAAGGGGATCATAACAGAAGCCTAGTGAGAATGGGGGAGCTCTGATATTTATTACCAAGATTAATGATACACATCTAGACGTATAAACATAATATACAAGTCGTGTCTACGGATTCGCGCATAGAAATTGTTTTGATGATTGATTCACGTCAACTTCCTTTGTGACGTTAGTCTTTCTTTGCAAATAAGGAAAAACGAGTTTTTTTACCTATCAATTCATAGTAAAAATAGCATCATTCGATATTATATTCATATAAGCTAAGCAGTTTTTTATATAATAAAATAGCAGTGTAATAAAAAATGTGTTTCTCTACTATAAAAAAGGTCTCGTTAATGATCTTATGAACATAATGACCATTAATCATTATTAAAGATTCGATAAGCCTACCTCATTAAGCTTACGTCGTTATGCAGTTTACAATTACGTTAAGCCTTCATGAATAACTCATAAGAATTAACTTCCAATATGCACAATATATTGTTCAATATTACAATCACCATAGAATAACTTTAATACGTAAAGAAGATAATCATAAAATATAGTACTTACTCATCTTTAAAACAGTTTGAAAATACAAATTTACGTTTCGCGTAAAGCGCTGGGAATCAAATCGGGCACCATAAATGCGAAAATGAGGTGTGCTGTAAAACCAAGCACTCCCAGCGGAGAGCAAATTTTGTAGAAAATTTGTCCGTGTAATGACAGCGATCGGCGGATACTGAATATATTTTGATTTCGTGATCCGAATAATAGAGGTTTTAATTTAAAATTTGCTCGCAGTGATTCTTTTGTTCTTTATTTATATCGACTATGATACCAAGTGGAAAATACTCTTCCAGTCAAAAAAAGTATTGAAGTAATGTTTTCTATCTGCATTACTGTGTCTTTTTGCTTTAACTAAAGTGACATAACATTGCCCCTAATAGACCATTGCCCGCTAAACAGTGTCCAAAACCCGATTGGGCAGGCAAATCGCTCGCACCGCAATCCGCATACGGCAACGAAGCGCGTATTTGCACGAATACAGTGCGGTCTAGCTCCCCGAAATGAATAGTCCAATTTTCCGCATTTTCCACCATTAACAACATCCGCTCCGAATACGGGCGACGCGTCCGCAAATAATGGACACCCGTATAAATGTCTAAAATGTTTGCGATATCAAAAAAGGCTTTTTAACACACCTTTCTGGTGAGAGGTGCGTTGATGCGGTACGGTTATGTTTCATTAATGTTAATGAATACTTAATGTAAGTTGCTGTACTGAAATATCCTGAGTGTGTGTGTTAAAAATAAATACTTTTACGGAATATGTTGCTAAGCGGTTAATTTCATGTTTGTTTTCAGAATTAACTGAAACTATCTTATAAAGATATTAAATGTTCTATTGTAGAATTTTAATATTTCAAAATAACGTAAAATACAGGACAAAAAGCCGCACTACTGTTCCCGACAATTTAACCGGAAAAGATCAAAGAATAAGAAGAGGATCAAATTCTATTCGAGTTCTCATCGATCGATATTTCCAAAAGGGGACGTCCCTAACCCTAGATAAATTAACATTAAATAAAAGCACTCATAACCGCTTCATGCAAGCGATAAACATGAAGGAAGCCGGCAGTAACAATGAGGTTATCTCAAAGTAGCAGTTGTTTAAGGTAACCTCCATGTAAATAGAATATTTTGCAAGTTTTCTAGCGCTTATCTCTTAATGTGCACGAAATATGAAGGTTTTCCGATTCGTTTAAAGGGGCAACTAGTGCCCTTGTTATCTTTGAAATTTATTTTCACGAGTGGTACTGGTTGAAATAAAATAAATGCAAACGCTATGATTTTGTTTAACACTACAGAGTATTTTTATACATGAGATAAATATTAATAAATATTTTAAAATAAATTTGATTAATAATTGTAAGTCAGAGAAAGCGGTAAAAGACAAATTGTCCAAGTATTTGCAAATCGTAGCCTTGCATTTTGTTATAAAAAAACGCACTGTGACAATTACGCTATCGTCAATAAACTTCCAAAAACCGAAAAAAAAGTTCGATTGACTGTCAAATCCGTACGCCATCACCAACAGACTAGCGCACCCGCGAAAATTCCATAGACAAGCAAAAAAAAACAAACGTATATTTTTAATCTGTGCCTTATGGCGGGTACGCGCAACAGTGTCGCTTTGATTTTCCGCAACTGTGACCACGCTATTGATTTCCACTGATTTCGAGGGACGATGCTCTTTCCCGTTTTAATCGCGGGGTTACCGCTTTGCGGTTGGCTTAGAAGCAAGATTCATCATGTTTGCTTTGTTTTAAATTGGATTTTATACCGTGAGATATTGGTTTTGTCATGTTATTGCTATGGACGTTTCATTTCTGTTTCGATTTGTTGGGAGAATTTAAATGGTCACTTTTATACTTTTTGGGTCGCAAGCAGATAAAGAAAAGTCATAACGTATGTGATACAGTTACAAAATATATAGTTTGTAGTACTTTTCAATTCAATAAAATGCAATAGCGAAAGTTTTTAGTTTTTCACTTGTCTTATACCTACTTATATCTTTAGTAGCATACTAAAAAATAAAATACAGGTACAAGGTACTTACTACAGTTATAATTATCAAAGTACTAAAATCTAGCCTTTGTATTAAGTTCCAAACTATTTCCCCGTATGAAAGGAAGAAAATCGGCCAAGTGCGAGCGCGTGTCCTCCACACCAAAGGTTCTGATAACGAATCATTGACTTAAGTATATTTATAAAATAATATATACCTACTGATTTATAATTAAGAGTACAATATTGTACCCTGCAAATAGCAAAATAATTTTTTTATTGATAGGAAATCCACAAACTGAAATACATTTTTAAAATGCGTGATTTATATAATAGAGGTTTTTAATTGTAACAAATATTAATATTGACGTAGAATTCTTAAATCTTAACAAAGTTATTTATTAATGTTCTGAGTACTGAACCCTAAAAATGAACACCTTTGTAGTTAGGAACTGAGTGAAAGAAAGAATAAAAGGAATCGAGTTAATTTATAAATTGTAAGTAATGTATTGTTGTAATTTACAAAAGGAAAGGAATGTTATAAATTACTTCTTTGCTTTAGTACTAGTAGATAGTATTTTACACTTGAAATTAAACTTTATTAACACACAATGTATGTTAAACAATGTTAAAGCAATGACATTACAGGATCGGTAATTTAAAATGCAAATTTAATGCTTTCAACGAGAAAAAAATGTATCCAAGTCCAATACAACGTAGGAATCTAAGCATCTGCAATTCCCTCCTAAGTGTTCTCTATAAGCACTGAACGGCAGCCAATGCAATTTTTTGCTCCGAAAAGTTCGCAGCCAAAGTTTTTCGGCTGCTCCAGATTCTTTGTGCACCTATTTCGCTTAACAAGCTGTCGATAAAAACTTTGCCAGCGTTACGTAATTAGTGTTTTTGCAAATTCCAAACCCTAACTTGGTTACAGGTTCTAAAGTTATTTATATATAACGATGGAGCTATTAATCTTGGTCGATAAAACTAGCATGTTATTTTAAAAAGCCAATTAGCTGTGTTTGTTTAATATTGGTTATAAACGTGGCTCTACATAATATATTAAGTTTAACATTGAACATAATTTTGCTTTGAGCTTTTTATTTGTAAGTAATTATCAAAATTTCTAACTTATTGATTGTTTTACTGATGGCGTTTACGAAAAAAATAATTTATATTTCACTAATTTTGTTTAACATAGTAGAACAAAAACGCAGATAAATCATGATATTCGGGGATTCTATATCCCCATCTCTAAATGTAAGTTGTAACCAACGCCGATCTAGACGATTGGAAATCAAAAAGCTAACCCGCAGCCTCTGACTAGAATACAGATGCCTGTTTTAAGATTCCTCGCGAAGGACACTCTATTATCGTCTCGAATCCCAGAAGGGTAGCAAATAGTCGCTGCAACGCTGACGTCATAGTTGAATTGTTTGAATGGTGTTGGAGTGTTGAATTTGTAAATATTGGTGCGTTTTAAGGGAGTCGATTCTCTTATAAATGGAGTCATTCGCATTGTGCAGGGGAGGGTTAAGTTACATACTTGTAACTGCGGTACTTATTGACCACTTTAGATCCGAGGGTACAATTGCTTTGTCAGCGGCTCTGCTTCTGAATACAAATTCGTTTCAGTTCATTCGGTTTCAAGTGACTGTGTGTTCACAACTTGCAAATACGACTTGTATGTAGCTTGAATGTTAAGTTTTTATCAGTTTTAGAAGATTTGAAAATACTCTTTGTTTTTCAGTTTGTTTAAGGGTTACATGTTTGCCAAGCGATATTTATTTTTATGGATTTTGTGGAACGTATTTTGTAAATGAAATGCGTTTTATAAAGGTTTTCTGATTTATTTATCTGAGTTTGAACATAAACCGGAACTTAAACATTTCGTATTACCGCTATAAGAAAGCACATTTTCAAATAAAAAAACAAATGAAAATCGTTTATTTGGACACAATACATAAATCATAATAATAAATATCCTTTTTCAGTGTAAGCTTAGGGAAAATATTAAGATATACCTATATATATAAACACACAAAGAAACCGAAGATATGTGATCTAGGTTTAATAACTTTAATTTAATTACCACTCCTTTATTATAAAGATATACTAAAGCTTATTTTTTGTTCGTTTGCATTAATTCGTATTGGCATCATCTGTAAGTAATAGCGTCTCGTCTCGTATATTATTATCATTTATTGAATTTATCAAGCCCTAATCCCTCTTGTGATAAATTGACATCCATTACAGAATCAGTATCAAGTTATATTGTAACATTGTTTGTAAATAGCTTAAAAAGTATTTTATAAATGACGTCACATGTGAAATAATTCAGTAGTATTGATGAGCACTGGTACTCGTATGAATTTCGATCTCATTACAACTGTCCGATATCATCAATTAAAAATGCTTATATTGTTTTCATACTGTGGAATGCTTTTATGTTATAGAATAAACAGCAGATGACAGTAAATATGAAGACTATTCATTTAAATAAGCTTTTTGAAATCTTTTAAAACATTTTTCTGGTATCTGACAAATTTACGTTAATGTTTTAATATTAAAGATGATTCAGATGAAATTTGACTTTTTCCAATGGTGGAACTATGGTCTGAAACGGAGAATTCATCATAACTCCGCGGTCGAAATGAAAATGTGAACAACGAGCAACAACAAGAATCACACAGAACACAAACCAAAATTGTATGCAGTTCTGAAACATTTCCCTTTATTTTGCAAACTGAACTTCGCTGAATAAATATAGATTAACTCTATTGACTATTAAAAATACAATGTACACAGCGGGCCAGATGCCACAATTAACTTTCACCCGACGTAATTAAGCGCCGTACCTTGATAAGAGATTCAGATTGTGTACTGAATGCAAAAAAATGTATCGAAATTTTAATTTTTGTTTAAAAGACCTGTTTAGAAAAAAAATTGCTGATAACGTTCATAGTAATTAAAGTATGACCGCATTGCAACTTTGTAAACCATTTATATGTAGTATAAAATGATTAATTTAAATTATATGAACTCAATGTTCCCTAGTCGTTTCCAAACGAATTTGTCTTCATTTATAGCACTAAAATTAATAACGGTAGATAAAATCAACACTCATATAATGTAAATGTTTTTGTAGACGCTACACAAATATATAGGACGTTGGTGCGAACATTGGACTCGAAGGATCATTTTGCAAAACGCAATTAAACTTTAACTTCATTACTAAAAATACCTTATTTTCTTTCGTTCAAAAATGGGGCAGCCATATTGTTCTCTGGCAAGTCAGGCCCATTGTGTCTTTGAACAATAAAAAGCGTATTTCACCATTCGGCCATTGTAGACGGCCGTGTCACAGTTTTTCTTTTAATAATTGGAATACAGAAATATTAAGTGCCCAGGTTTGAAATGTTTTGAATTATGGCCATTATTTTGGGGTATCATTTTTCATGATGGTGGTATTCATTTTTAAGAGATGTCCCGTAATATATGAACGTAATTAGAAAACATTAATTAATGTTTGGACTTTTTAACAAACAAACTCTACAATCTGGCTATTAAAAAAAATATACTTAATCATTGTAAACAAACACTTATCAAAGTCAATTCCAACTAAGGTATATAAATATAAATTATAGATATTTTTATAATTTATTTAAAACAAGTTCCTTCAGGTATTGTAAATTCTGGAAAATAAATTGGCGCAAAGACTGGAAGCCATGTTATTTTTCGTCAGAACCATCTTTTGAACAGGTGCGAACGTAGAAACGCTGTGTTTGCTCAAATAACACAGTCGGCGAATATAAAACGTACCTAGAAACTTTGTCATATAAAAACTATGAATTGAAAAATACTTGGTACACATTTTCTTGTAATAGAGTAAATACATGTATGAACATGTTGAAGCTAAAATTCCAACAGTTGTGTGGAAGGTAAGAATTTTTCATTAATTAAGTATATAAGTACAGTAAAGAATTTTACAATGCTTTAATATCAAACTTGATCAATTTTTTTTTTCAACATAATGACACAATGCCTCAATTGAACATAAAAGACGAAATAAAAGTAACGAAAAATCCCAAAAAACTTTATCAAATGTTGCATTGGTATAATTTGTACGGTATGCATAGATTTTTCTGCAACAATTTATCTAAAAGCCGTAACACTCGATGGCAACAGACACGTCCGTCTTTGAACAGTATTCTGGCGTAATGCCAAGGGCGAGGGTGAAGCAGGGTCATCCATGCACACCTGCCAATACAAAATCAACTTTAGTACATATAATCAACGTCCAATTTCCATTTATAGTTTTTTTCAGTATCACTTGAAATTACCTTTTTATACCAAGGCTCTATTGAAAATGCAATAGAGTTCAGAATTGTATCGATATTATTCAAATACGCCAATCTTCTTTCTGATTTCTGTCTTCGATGTTCATTCCGCTTATAATGCAAGTCGATATGTGAGTTGTGGAGGGCAAATGTAGAAATATTTTGTGTTATTGCTCAAAATATGTACCTCGTATTTTACGGTTATTGCTTTATTTTCCTTTATGTGTTCTTTACATATACAATAGTTACAATACACTTACATAATATAGACTACACTTAACATAAATCCATTTTCATCCTATTATAAAAAGTAAACAGAAGTAACGCATGTAAATCTGATTATTATCTTATTTAATCAGATTTACATGAAACTGTAAAATTTTGAACATCATCGTTTATACGGTTATAAAGCACTTCACTTCAAATCAGGGCTACTATGTTCTTTAGCTTGTGGCCAGTGCAATGGACAAGCTTGCCTCAACGCTCCACTATATACCAGTAATCCCGATGAAGAAAGCACATACGATCCTGAAATTCTAGAAGGTTTGGAAATGAATATGACCGATAATGAGGATGATGACAATGAATTGAATATTTTAGACCGACAACAAGAAGAAGACGACGAAGAAGAAGATAACTAGCTTCCATTCGCAATTTCATTCGATTCACAAATTATTTTAATATTTAAACTCACATTTTAATAAATGTATAACATGCCATATTTAATGATAAATAAAGGTATATCTAAAATATATTTCCTTACTGTCTTTTTATTTTAAAATATAACTAAAATAGATAATCCAGAATTAATAATATACTATAGTTGAATAATTAAATATAAATAATTAAGAATAAGTACAGAAATAATGGGCATTGCTTAATAATTATAATTTTTTTGTCAATAATTGACTTTATACAACGTACTGATAACCGTAACGCACGCTTGACCCTGCATTAGCTCATATATATGACTGTACGCTGCGCACTCTTCGCGCTCTACCTCAAAAACGGTTGATCGTATAAAAAAAAAGTTTAGACAAAAGTTGTAGAGAATTTTATACTCTACAATTTTCATAATAGGTGAAAATATCATTTAAGCAATAGGAACCGAGATATTCGCGAAAAATCGTTTTTTGTGACCTTTGACCTTCAATATCTTAAGACGCGGACACGATAGCGTTTGTGACTTTTGAGACAATATTTAGGGTAACAAAACAAAGGTTTTTACCAATTTCCAGCTTATTATCTTTCATTCCGAGGTTGACCCCTTTTTTTACCTAATTTCACTGGGCTATAAGTGTTATTACTACAGTTCGCGAGAGCTCCCTAGCGGAATTTAATCAGAATAAAACGAAGGATTACTCTAAGTAGAAAATCCCTACAAGTGGTAAATAGTTGAAAGGAAATGAAATTTTATTATTCCGTTCTATTTAAAACACCTGTACGTATTCGGCATGATATTTGCGGTATTATTTCTCTGTTAGGCATTCGACATTATTGGCATGGAATGCTGGAAATTCTGGAAATACAACGCCGCTATCGAAGTGTTTGTATTTGGAATACTTCGCACGTGAACGGTATTTTATAGATTGTTTCTTGTTGTATTGTTTTAAGGTGTAATTTGTATTGCTTGAGTTTGGTTAGGTTGACGTCGATTTGTGCCCGCTCTAACTCGAGGTAGGTAGTTGGCAGGTTGCCAGCAGCCGGGTGGTATTCCCGCTCCGCCAGCAGCCTTCAGCCACAACGCTTTATCTATTCAAAATTGAGAGCAGTAATAATAAAATTGTCTGGACGCTTTTCAGAATGTCGGCCGCCACCTCGTAACTAAATTGAAAATTTCTATTGAATGCTCTTAGCGTAATTGTGATGAAATGTATGATTGTAATAATGTAGTCGAATGCGAATATTTTGTGTATTATAGTTAGAATACACAAAATATTCGCAAGAAAGAAAGAAAAAAAGACAATCTCGGTGGATGCTTATTCTTGGAAATAATGATTAATGATGGACTGTTATAGCTTCGTTTCAGAGAATACAAACTGAAATTAAATATTTTTCTTTCGAAGTCAGTGTGCGTTATTAAAACGTCAAACGTCAATGTCGATATTTAATTAATCTAAACACGCTAGAACAATGGGGGACTATTTTCCAGAATCAACGTGGTCAACAATTAATCATTGGACACGACGTGTCAATGAGAGTGACCACAAATTATGTACGCGGAAATTAAATTTTGTCTGGCTGTTATATTTAAAACAGCATGTTACATCATCCCCGGATATTGAGGTAGTTACTGAAAATTTGGTAAAGCTTATGAGGCGTGCGTGGAAATTTATTGTTGTGTGAGCATCTATAATATATAATATTACTAATTAACAATTATGTAGAATTGTGAAATACTGTATCTACTTTCTAATTGATACTTTTTTGAAGAAACGAAGAAAGTTTTTCGTGAAGCACGGTAGGAATTTGAAGAAAATTTAAAATAGATTGAACCTTCTCTCATAAGAAAACTTGCTTAGTCTTTAGTCGAGTATGTTTCCAAAGACGAACATATTGCAAATATGACTTCTTTATTTTTCTTTAAATAAATTATTATTAATTGTTTAAAACGAAAAGTACTATTAGCGTAATACAATTATAAAATAACGTCTGTAATGTTGTTTTATTTCACGCAGTAACTAAATACTTATAATATGGAGAGTAGGTACAAGTTTTTAAACAATATTTAACCGAAAATATTTATTTTTAAAAGCGAGCAAAAAATAAAATATAAAAACATTAATTAATTCGATCCCGCGCATTTCGCATAACGTGGTGCAATTCATAAATATTTATGAACGCTCTCAAATAAGCTGCTCCATCCATTAAATAATAGTTTTAAACATTCCCCGAATTTGTACGCGTCACGGTTGAGAACAAACTTTGAACAAAGCTAGGCATAAATTTACCAAATGGCACAAACGTTTTTTTACCAAAAAAATACCGGAGTTGTCGTTGTTTGCCTTTTGCACCAATAAATCGGTGGCTTCATAACTTTATCCGAACGGCTTATGCCGATATACAGTATAGATATTCTTTTTAATTGGGTGATTCTTTGAGCCTTATGCTTTTCATCAATTCTTTGACGGATTTCATGTTTGTAGATATATTTTGTTCGGAGCTTTTTGCATTGAGTATACGTTTTAATGAATGTTTTTAATAATTAATTATTCTTGATTGCATTAAACTATTAATTCAAGAAAATAGAGACATGCATAAATATGAAAAAAAAATGCATTTTAAGTGGTCTTATCTCTCTTCATTTTTTATACGCGATAACCTTTATTATTAAAACAATGTAGGTATTTAATAATAACATCTTATTACAAAAATATAATCGTATAAATAGAAAGAAACCATAAATAGGACATGCATATAAAGATTCATCCTGTTTATCCGAAAAACACTACTAACATTATCTATTAATAATGTTAAAAGCAGAATCTTCCGGGTTAACCTTGCGAGCAACATATTCAAACTATAATTCATTTCAGTTACAAAGAAACACAAGTGAAACAAACAAGTTTCGGTAAAATATTTGCGAGGAAAGCCCAGTTTTTCTTTCTGTAGCCACTTTATCCTGACAAATGGTGGCTGCGTTATTGCGGCCTACAGACCTGAGAGACCTTGACGTGGCAATGTATTGTTTGAGATTTTGTTTTATTTCACGCTACATTCACTATATGTTTAATTAGGTGATTACGTATCTATTTTTCTGGCGAATGCCTTGTGGTCAGAATTCTCGGGACACTTACACTAATGTCAGTCGTTTGTAGGCTTTGTCGGAATGTTTGGTCACTTTCTTGTGATGTATTTCTGGGTAGAGGACGGACTATTAATTGTTAGGAATTTAATTGTTGTTGCATCCGCCTTGAGATAACATTTGTGATATTTGGTTTGCAGTTCAAATTACTTATCTAAATAATATTGTTGGTTAGTGGTAGTTAGTGTTAGTTTTTATTGTATTGAAGTAAACTGTTACCTACGTAACAAAATTATAATTAAAGTTGGTTACGTAAAATTATAATATTATATTGCTCTCCTAACTGTTGTATAAAAAAAAAACTTAATACATGTTTTCGAATAGCTAAAAGATAACTCAAAGGTATCTGAAAATCCAATCCTATCATATATGTCACTTATACAATCCCACGACCTACGAGTATTTACATGCAAATCCAATTCCTTGGCAAATGCAATTACTAACGAAAACACTACTTCTTACGCGAACCTAATCTTGTTACGTACTATTTTCTTATTTCAGTATACCTACGGAACCAAATTTTATCCGTACAACACATTTTGCTACATAATAGAACTTAGCATAATACACCTGAATATCTCTTTTAAAAATAACAAGCAAAGTGATCATGTTTACGCTTATAAACAACTTTACATTTCCTTTAGAATTCTCTGATAAAATAAATAACAATGCTTCGCTTGGATAGAAAATAATGTTTATTTTTAACTATATTGCTATTTATTTTTCCATATAGTTTTATACTTTTATTTATAATTCCAATCTACTATCATATTATGAATTATAATTAAATATCGCACAAGTGTATTTGTCTACCAAATTTCATTGCCACCGTGTTACCACCCTACCAAACTCATGCCGGGATCCATTACAAATTAACGTTGCATCTGTCGACTTAGCGTATCAATTTATTCTTGATAATCTGTGCATTTTTCGTAGCTGTCAAGCTGTTGATCTGTCAACATGACATAATCCCTTTTCCCACCGTCTAGTTCAATGCGTCTCAGACAAATTGAATCAATAGCAATTGATTGTTTCCTTCGTATGCACTTCCGTTGGATTAAAAGAATTTCTCGTATCGAAGTAGATAAGATTAAAGAGATACTTTCAAAGGATCTGCATACGGATTGCAATTATGTGGGACATGTATTTAATTAATGTTTGAGAACGATTCATTTGTTATTGCACCGTATATAATTCATTAGTGCTATCTATTTTATCCATATTATTTATCTTATTATTGGTATAATTTTTATTGCGGGAATACGTGATAATATAATTAATTCTCTCGAGAAATTAATATTTCTTACATTCGTCGGAACCATACGAAAACAACCTTATCTCGTTATTCAGTTTATAATATGTAATTCAATAATTTTGATACTAGGTAACTATTATAAAAAGAAAATGCGGTTAAACCAATTTTTTTGTAATATTAAATTATGTTACCAATTAAAATAACCACAGAATGAATTATGTTACCAATTAAAATAACCACTGTCGTACATTAATTGTAAAACATAAAATGGACAAATAAATTTATTTCATTTAATTTCAATCCTTCTTTTTGATCGCTGATGTATTTATTCGGGTTCACGCGTGTTCTTATGATGCACGAACCATAAAATTTCGAAATCAACAAATTTACGTGACGTGAATACAATTTCAACTAGTTAACATAATATTTATAAGCATTTTTCATTCATACCCAATACCCATGTTTCTGTGTGTGAAAATTGAAAATAAATTTCAAATTTTTGTAAGAGATAATTCATTCAATAAATAGAAAGATGATTTTTTTCGCCTAGTTGATTTGCTCTGCCTCCATAATAAAACTAAAATATTGAATGAAATTGTGTGTCTAATAGATTGTTAGCAGACGTACCTATTTACACTTTACAAAACCAAATCATTATAAAATTTATCATCTTATTTTAAAGGTTACGCATATTACAACACATCTTTAGGGTAATACATAATTACACATCTCGTTCTTGTTAAAAAAACACTATTTATCAGTCAATTACCTCTCAAAATAAATGAAATCTGGTGTCACCATGTGGGGAATGGGGCAAAATGCACATCACATCCTTTACAATGATAGAATTATTAACGGGCAAGTAGGTGATCAGCCGTCTGTGTCTTACAAGACTTTTTTATTTTCTTCACCGAAGGGAGGCAGGGAATACTAATACCTAAGAAAAATGATTTATCTAACTATTAACGTTACTATATTAAACAGAAAAGATTCAATTAAAAAGAAGTAGCACATTTTACTAACAGTAAAAAAAATCTTTAAAATTAAAATTCCGAAAATTTTGGACATCTTCATCAAATTTATTAAGAAATGTTATTCAACGACCCTTTCACAAACTCAGTTCATGAACTCCATACCCTTTTACTAAATTAATGTGACCTAAGCTAATACTTGAATAGCTCATAAGAACAAATTAAAAAGCTCTGAATATCCTTTAAAGAAGGGTCAATATGTATAAAATTAGGCATATTATGTTGTTTTCCATTTAAAGGTTCTTAGAATTTTGATTTAAACAACTCTTTCGAAAGATCCAGAAAGGAATAAAATAATTAGTGAAATAAACTCAGCTTACAGAATTATCCATCTAAAAATAATTTTATTTAAAGGGAAAAAGCTCTTGTTAAAAGGCGATTAGATCCTTAGACGTTATTCCTTTTAATTAACATTAACCTTATCTTTTATACTGAAACGAAATCAATAAATGTTCCGCATAAAGTGAACTATTTATGCTATGTTATAATATAACATTACTTCTATTCATAGCGTTTAAATGAGATGAATACCAAGAATAGTCGAAAAACATTTGAGTCGATTTGGTGTAGCAATATATCATCAGGCGCGTCTGAAAAAGGCAGCGTATGAACCAAGTTATTGCCAGTGTTATAATATATTTGGTGGGTAATTTATTTAGGTTTTATTTGCTTTTGTCCGCGAAATATTTGGAGACCTCACCGTATTTCTGGCTATGATTTGTTTTGTTGTACGATTGTATTTTTCCTTATCTGTGCTACAAAAGGGAAAATGCGATTAATTCGTTTTGTACAGGTATGTTGGCTTTGTGTTCGTTAATGATATGTCTTGTGGCACTTTGGCATTCAATTACTATTATAGTGCCCATATATATCATCACATAATAAAAAAATAACTTAAGACGACTATATTAGAAACGAACGTGAAAAACTGTGATAATTTAATCTTATTGTTACAATCTTGGGATCTTTAGAAGTTTCAACAGATTATTTGTGTAAAATACGTTATTTTAAATTGCCAATGACTTGACAATATAAAGTATTACTTTAAAAGATCAACCAAAAATCTCGCCTCGCATCGTACTTCACTTTTAATGCTTTTACTACTGGTCTAAGATCCGAACATAAGGCGAAATTCAACGGCGTGATAATAG
>CAJQZM010024465.1:0-15540 GCA_907164665.1 Colias nastes | reverse complement strand
GTGACAGTAGTACCCACCTCAACGCTTCGCTTATGAGGCGTGCAATAAACAGAATGTCAACACACTGACGCACGTTTAGTACGCGTTTAGACAAAGCTATTATAGCCGTAGCGCGAACGCGTAGCGTATTAGCGCGTAGCGTGTAGCATCTCGCCCTCGTAGCAGACTGTCAAGTGAGCGCTCTGACGGCATTAAAAACGCGTTCTATCTGACAAAGCCCTAAAGTCTACAAAACCACACAAAACTTAGGATTTCGTTCTAACGTCTCACACGAGGCTGGATTTAGACAACTGTAGGAGACATTAATTAATTTGTATAATGGAGGTTGGAGTTTTCGTCCCTCGTTGTATGTCTTGGCTATGTTGCTAATATTTCACGTGTATTTGTTTTGAATTTAATAACAATTAGTTAAACTAATTGCTGGTTATAATTTGTGTTGTTTAACATAATTTAGTATTACTGAGTTTGGTATAAATTGATTTGAATATAATATGTACGTATTTATTTTATTTATACAATATATTATTATGAGTTGCTGAAGATATGTAGTGAATCGTACATTGTGTTTATTAAGTTTATCTGTGAAATTTCCTAATTTTTTGTCCGTAATTTATACTTGATTGGTATGATGTATGAATTACGGACACAAAATTACTACTTCATTTAATTATTAAAAAAAAACTTACAAATTAATTATAAAAAAGCCGAGAATTTATACTTTTAATTGCGCACCTAAAGTTTAGTGAAGTTTTAAGCCTATAATCAGATTAAATGGAATTTAATTACATTAGCGAAACTATAGAATAAATATAATAATATCTAAATTCAAATTCACATTCATTTATTTGACAAATAACATAGTATACAGAGATGTTAACAATTCAGTTTTCCAGCATGTTCAGCCGTTATTAACAGCATGCAAATTATTAACTATAACTATTTCTTATAACACTTTTTATTATGATAACACAGTAGAACAATCCGACCAATGTTTACTCAAAAAAGCATGTTTATTTCTTACCAGCTTCCAGCAATTAGCTTGAGTCTACACCTCGAAAATTATTATCTGTAACGTAAAGTTTTAGTCCTACGATTTGCAACTAAATTTCACATTAGTTTAACTCCACATAGACATAGAATCGCGTTCAAAAGTTTAGCTGTTACTTATAAAACGGTTATTAAAACTTCGAGCCGAGAATATCCACTAGATTTCAGCTCTTAGCAACGCGTTATGAAATTTTGTTCGAAACTGGAGCAAACACCCTTTAATATTATAATTGCTGACATAATACCTAAAGTTTGTGGTACGTTTTACACGTGCGTGAAGGGAAAATGATATATTATGCATGTGGTAGCCCTGATTCTAATGTCACGGATTGTGCTGTATAACATGAATTTCGTGAAGAGTTTTGTCAATCAATTGTCTGCTGTGAAACATGAAATTAAAAGGTTATGAATCGCTTTAATAAAGGATTGTCTTATTAATTAAATATTTATGCGCGTGTAATATACTGCAGTAAAGCCTCTGAAATATATAAATTCTAAACACTGTGATATCTTGCTTGTATGCCTTTCTATGTATAACATATTTCACACATGGGACACTGAATCTACTTGAAAGCAATTTTGTAAAGATATCTCAAAAATATGCTTTTTATGGGAAAAACAAAAGAGGGTGAAGGTAGGTATGGAAATTAGTATGGGGACTGGTAATCGCGATATCTGGGCGAGAGGAAAGATTACAATAATGTTTATCTACTAATATCCAAAGATATTATACAACAAAATATAATTTAGTACACAAATACATTCGTTCTAAGTTAGGAAAAGGTATCACATTATAATCGTTGCCCTTTCAAAATAGAAACAAGAAACTTTCATTTATAAAAAGATATTGATTATAAATTTCGTAGATTTCGAAGATTTTCAGAAATTGATTCACAAATAACGTAATTTCTAAAAGCAAAACCAGTATAATTTCATTGATTTCTAACTAATTAGCGGACATTCTTCAAATTTCCTATAAATAGAAGATTCAATCTCCAAAAATACCTTTTTCTACTTACACTATTTTTAGACAGGTGCTATGAAATGCCAGGCTGCAGCTAGTTAAAATATATTTAATACTTTATTAAAAAACTAAAACACGCGCAAGAATTCAGCAACAAACCGTGTAGCGTGTGGATGAAGTTTCGTGGAGAAAGACGTGAATTTCCCAGATTTAAGATTTCTCGTTACAACTTATGTGAAATTGTTTTGAATTGCGGTGAAAATAAAACAATAGTTAGTTACGAACTAAACAATCCTTGAGTTGCGGTTGGCTGTTTAAATTAGTTTTCGACTCATAAATACAATCTCGGAACTTCTATGTTCAAATTGAGTCCTTAATTATTGCAGCAGAAGATTCTAATTTGAATTTATATTTGGAATTCTTTTTTATTTTTTATTTTTCGTGGCGCGAACTTTTGGATTGCATATTGTTGTTTGTTGTCTGTGTTTTAGACATCTTAAAATGATAAAGTTTGTAAATCTATATCCTGTAACTTAAATAAATTTTAATATCTATCAATATAATATTTATAATTTAAACTGTGAACAAATATTGCATTTTTAACTTGGCGTTACAATGGAAAAATCTTTCTAAACTTATCCCTTTCTCTATTAACTGCTTTATTTTCAAAAGAAACAAAGTAACTTATATTACTTTTAAAAGCAATATAAAATAATGTTTAATTCTCACATTCACAGCAAATCAAAGAGACACTAAAAGTTCGCAACAAATCCGACATGATATTATCAACTTTAAGATACGTATGACATTTCATAAAATGCAACTTCCAAGTATGAAGTATCCGAACTCGGAAGCTTTAATATGCGAGCGGGATGCATGCAAGCATGGCCAGTGTTCATGCATGCATGGCTAGTGTGCATGCATGCATGACGAGGGATGCATGCGTGTACGATGCAAAGACGCGCCGGATTTTTCTGTCACGTTGTGGTTTCGCGACTTGAATTATATCTCGATTTCCGTGATTTTAATGCACTTTTTTCCGAAATTTCGTCCCCTTTGACGTGAAGTCTGATGTGACATTTTAATGTGTTACGAAACTTTGTATGTAGTTTAGGTTGAGATTGTTATTGGAACAAACATGTTTTTGTAAGAGATTCGTCAAAGGAATAAAGGCTTGAGACTCGGCCTACTAATATAATGAATCCGAAAGTATGAATGGATGTCGTTACTTTCCGTTTCCAATAGTTTTTGGGAAAAACGGGCATACAAATACATTCTTTACTCTTAAAATTTTTTAGTATTATTCGGGTTTTCATAATTAATTAAAAACTAAGTAAACATGTCAGAAAATGAAGAAAAAATATTATTCATTACAATATGAATAATGAATCTAATTTTGAATTATTATAATCATTAAAATAGACTTAACTTCCTTGAAATGTCAATTGAATGTTACAATATTTCCATCTGAACCAACAGTATAATATAAACATATTATTAGTTCAAAAAAATACCATTTAAAAGTACCAATAGCCTTGCAAATAAACGTGGCCTAATTCTCAATAACTGTTCGATAATAGATAATCCAAAACATGCTACAAACATAGAATGATGCTCACTTAATTGTAGGCTTTATAAAACCGAATTAGGCATACTAAACACGAATATACTTTTCTGATGGATGTTATTTTAGCCACTATATTTAAGTAAGTCGCTGTTGATTTGTAAGCATTAACTAAGAATGTTAATTAGTATAAATAATCTATCAAAATAATCGGGCAACACGTTTTAAACTTTTTTTAAATAAACAAAACATAAATAAAATAGAGTAAAATTCATCAAGTTTTTTCAGTTAAAATTTTTTATCATTAATCGGTTTTACTACAAGTTGCTAGTACTAAGTTTTCGTACCAAATTGTCACTGAAACACACGATTGCGTTAACATATAATATTTTTAAGCTAATTTTTTCAGCAAATAAATTGTCTAAAATGTAAGAAATGTATTAAAAAAACTTGTCGTCTTAAAAAATCTCCTCGTCTCTAACCAGCTTAAAGCATTCACGTGATAAAAATAAATCCATTCTAATAGCGGTTCTAACAAATCGCTGTATTATTTACCTTTTCATTACACGTACCATTAGACACGAGGGTTACACAATAAGGTATTGTTCATTGATATTTTACATATCGTTAATTATTATACGGTACATTTGTACGGAGATTAAGCCCTTATGAATTGTCGCGTTCGTTTCCGTGGATTTAGTCGAAGAGCTCGACTGTTTAAAGACTATCAAGGTCGACAGATTAGTTATTTATTAGAACTGTATTATAATATTACAGTTCTTGTATTGGTAAGCTTTTTTAACACACTTTTATTAGTTTCAGCTGTATGCTTGTATGTTTGTATGTAACCTTTTGACCCACTTGAACGGAGAGATTAATTTAAACATTGTACAGTTATTAAGAATCGACGACAATACAATAACTCTGAGTTTAAGGTTTTTTTTTAACAATATAAATTATTTATTATATGGAAAACAAAATAATGTAATACTTGCATTGTACTCATATATAAACGTGAAAAACCGTATCGTGTTTCGTGATATTTGTCTTTTAATAGCCGTCATAATCATGTAATTTAAAAACCATGTCGAATATAACATATCAACGAGATATAATATGGATTAAGCCATTGTTTACCTTTCTGTTATATATTCATTTAAAACATAAACATTATATTAAATGTTTCTGCAAATTGCGTGCTCCCTTGATGAGGTGAAATTCAAAATATTACGGAAATAACGTAAGCTCTTAATTTCTTTATGTATGGTCTAATAAATTTAAGACTTAGGGAAATTAACGCTCATTTTTATGCCATTTATGGGTAATGTTACTTAAAACGATGGAAGTTGGAACATGCAAATGTTAACGGAGTTTGTATAATGTTTCGTTTTTATTTCCGTTTATATAGGAATTTAGGTTTTATTAATCGATATTGCGTTTATAGATTCGAAATATTATTATAAGTTAGAATAATTTTTGTTTTGCTGATGTTGTTTCCTTTTTAAAAATCACCCAGTTGTTATTTTTAAAAATTAAAATAATTAATTACTATTTCATTAGCGTACTAGCATAGCGGTCCGCCCCGGCTCCCGTTGCACATGTTTACGTTTGAGATCTATAAGAACGTCGTACTTCAATATTATAAAAAAATTAACGAAATCGGTTCAGCTGTTCTCGAGGTTTGCGCTTAGCAACAAATTCAGTGTTTTTTATATTATAGATTTGAAAAGTTAGTAGCTAAGTTATTAGTGATTTCCCTCATTCAAACATAATATAAATTGCCTGATATCTATCGCTTATAATAGTGCTTTCAAGGTATCCCTGAAAGCTATTAGGTACATGATACAGGTCGATACAATTCCCAATATATATTATTAGTTAAGAAGCGTTCTAACCGAACTCATTCGATATTCATGTCCTGACATAAACCTAGATATTAAACCTCTCCTTTACTCAAATTTGTCTCTGATGTTCTCGAAATACTAGATAACATTTTGAACAGTTCTCAGCATTTTGTATAATTGTAGGTATATTAATTTTATTGTAGGTATTATTTTTATGAATAAGGAATTAGAATTCACAATTTCGGTCTGAAAATGAAAATACCTTCGAAAATCTTTTAATATAAATATTCCGACGGGCGTCCAAAAAACATCCCTCTCTCCTTTTTTACATTTTTGGAGAAATTTTTCTTATACATTTTTTTATCATTTTCACAAGAAAAAAGAGATTTCAACGATATAATCGCACAGTAGGTATCCCTTTTTCTAAAATCAGATACTTTGATACGATAGGATTCACAGTTTAACCGGAAATCGTGTTTCCCTTAAAGACTCACTTCCTGTCCTCAAAGCGACGGTAAATTATTTTGCCTTTTGTTTTTCTTATATTTTCTTCCTTTTCCAGCGGCTTTTCCTGTCCAAATTTATGGGTTCAAAAATTATCGACCTTGGCCTTAATTCCTTGTGTAAATTGACAATATTATGAAGTAGTTAAAATTCCATCGAAAATTCGTGTTGCAATATTTTTTATTTTGCTTGTTATCTTTTACCCTGGTTGCCTGGAGCAGATCACTAATAAGTGTTAAGGCCGCCCAAAAAGTTGTACTCTTTCTATTTCTATCAGTAGGTGTAAGGTTATGTACAAATGTATTGAAGTGACAAATACATAATTAAAAATGAAATATCTGGCTTGCTTTCTATGAGAGAGAGAGAGACATACAGATAAACACGCGTACGCCGCACGGTCGTGTCGTTATAACTTTTGGTCTTAATAATTCCGTCTTGCCTTTTGCAAAAGGCGATGAGGAACTTCGTTCCAAAATTATAGTTATCCCTCATTATTCTGTGCTACAGCCTCACTACAGCAGCTGACCAAACGCACACAAACAAACATTACTACACTATTGTGTGTGTACCAATAAATTCATATAACCATACCACGATCGATGACCCTGTCACCCGGCCGCTCACAATATGGTCGGGTAATCCCGCCAATATTATGCTAATTTAAATTGTATGCTAGTTAGTTTACTAGTTTTTAGGGATGAGCGTTGTTTATAAACTGGCCGGATTATACTTAATTGTAATGCGTTTAATTTATATGGAAAGCGTATTGTTAATGATATGGGACTTTGATACATTAGTTTGCGCATATAATATCTAAGGTCTTTCTTAGCACCATGAAGATGGGAATTGTTTCTAAACCCCGCTTCTCCATTTTCCATCTACAAATTCTCCCAAAAGGAATCTATGTTGCCATTTTTGAAACATTTTTCATTGATGACGTAAGTCGGCCATAGCAATAAGTCATCGAATCTATCGAACACTATAAGAATTATTAATTTTAAACCATTAGTTCCTTGAATTAGCTCTCTAAAACAAACTCTTGAGTTTTATCATATTAGTATCTATAGGTAACTATTTCAACATAAACCAATTCTCAATAGTGATTTCCTGGACTTCCTAGAGTCAAGTTTTACACTATTTAAATACACATCAAGTACATGGAATCTTGGTAACAGTTTCTAGAAGCCACATAGGAGCATTGACAGGGAATGATGAAGTATGATGTATCTACCGTATTTTATTCAAGTGGATTGATTTTTGTAGTTCAATGTTTAGAGTTATTTTGTGCAATATATTATTTAAATTAAGAAGTCAAAGAATTTACGGTAATTTCTTACTGTTATGTAATTGCTGTTAACGAAGGTCATGAAGGTATAATGCGTGTAAGCGCGGTTTAAAATAAGAAATTAATCCAATATTTTGTTTTCAAGACTATCATGATTATAAAATTATTAGACTTATTGAGTGCATTTTAGAATATTCATGGACTATGGCGAAATAATATTAGTAGGATACCTGAAGAACTAGGAAAGGATTTTTAAACGTATCTATTCTTACCACACGTGTTAGCACATAATATTACTGCTGTAAGCTTTATTGATAACTATACTACATGTATGAAATAACATTTTTTAAACCAGCATTCAGCCATATCGTTCGGTGTCCTCAAATAAAAACGAGAAAAACTATTGGAATACAAAAAGGAAAGGCTTTGCAAAGCGTGCTATCTCAAATGTAATATCCTGCCGACTCTAGAACGTTTTCGAAGTTATGGCGTTGGCGTATTTTCACCTGTACAGTGGCCGGCGCTAGTGCAATATAATCGATATATTACATTTTTTAAATACTTACTTTAAAAACATTATTTAATGCCTGACTGACTGACATAACTGACTAATGTTGATGCACACCAAAAAAATATTTTTTTGTAAATTACAGACAACTCCGTTAATTTTTTGTTTTACGGGTTTTAGCTGGTATACAATAATTATAGGATTAGTTTATCTGCGTTTTCTAATATCTAAGGGCTGATTTTTCAATCCTTGGTTAAAACTTATTCGTCGAATAATGTATAAAACTAACATTTTAAAAACGTATTCTAATTGTCCGTATTTGACAGTTTACGTGACATTTTAATATTATCGTGTAATACTTTATTGGACGGATAAGTTTTATCCAAGCATTGAAAAATCGGCCCTTACTATAGCATGTTTATATAATGTTTATTTTTCTATCAATACAGTTGAACAGTTATAGTTTACAAGAAAATTACTGAGCCTCTATTTCTTTTCATTGAAAACTGCAAACTAGTGCTAAATAATTTATAGACTGTATTATGACTATATTAGCAAGAACATTAGTTCAATAAATAAATGTTGTTTAAATTATGGTAGCATCAAATGGGCAGTCAATAAATCAAATCTGTTATCAATATACGATCAGCAATTTATATGATGTTTATTCTTGGGCATCGTATTCCCTATTTCGCAAATGCGGATATTACTGCAGTGACCTTTAATATATTTTTTATATCATCGTTCATATTATTATATTTATATGACGAGCACAGATTTTTTACTGTGTATGAAATAGCGTTTAGAGATTATTCTCGCGTTTTTTATATTCTGTTAAATGTATGGTGCATGTATGAATGAATGAATGAATAAATTGTGATTATTGCGTAATAAAAAAGTACGATATAAAAGTGATATACCGTAGTAGAGTGAGTGCTATGGCACGCGAGTGGGGCAAAATATGCATATACGAGAATTATTAATTTTACAAATCGATACATACGGACAAATTTCATACAAAATTGGTTCTTGGATCTAGTTTTTTTATTAATATTCTCACTCACTAGCCAACACTGCCGGCTACCAAGCCCTATAAAATAAAGGGTACGGTAAATAAGGGATACGCGCCTTCTACGTATCCGCTTATAGTCTAGCGACTGATCGCAGATATAGTAAAAAAAATATATATATATATATATATATATATATATTCTCAGATATTCGAATCCAAATTCTCTCAGTAGTAACTCGCACGCGCTAATTACTCTACCACACAAACAGTCATAAATACATTATTACAAAATGACGCCGGTAGAAAAATACATGTAAATACGCACAAATCCATGTGGTATCGCGGACAAATGCCTGACAAACAGACAGGAAGGGATAACCCACTTCTATACAGATTTGTTTCAGCCAGTTTGTCGTTGCACATGCGTGGTATAACAAAAGCAGTTTGCACCTACTATGGTAACTCGCACGAACATTTAATTGACAATTTGGTGAAAAGTTTTATCGTGATAGTGGAATATAAATATTCGGTGAACGTTATTTTTTTATCAAAGGTTTGTCTGCAATACATTAAAATTAGCCATAGTTATGCAATAATAAAGATTTAGTATATATATCTTTTGTTATTTAATCTACGCAAGTACTATGTATTAAGAAATTAAATACTATTTAAATAAAGTAATTAAAACTGGACACGGACTTATATTTACTTATATGCATTATGCATGTGAAACAAAATCGATCATTTCAACTAATGCGAAATACAGTCCAATACCTATACGAGAAAACTGAAGATTATATATATTACTAGCGGTCCGCCCCGGCTTCGCCCGTGGTACATATTTCGCAATAAAAGGTAGCCTATGTCCTTTCTCGGGTATCAAAATATCTCCAAACCAAATTTCATGCAAATTGGTTCAGTAGTTTAGGCGTGATTGAGTAACAGACAGACAGACAGAGTTACTTTCGCATTTATAATATTAGTATGGATGTTTGTTATTGTATCAAGGAGGTACCTCATGTTATCATCAGAATTATCATGACCACTAACACTCACATTCAAAACCATCCAATATAAGTATAAAAGAGTTGCATCAAACGCGTGACTTTTAAACATGGTAGGGACCAAAAATATACGAAGCTAGCAGTTTTGCAGTGTCGCACGAAATCTGATCGTTTTGAGCGAATCAACCGGGCGAACTTTTGTGCCCTAAACCCAGGATTTGGCAAATCCCCTTGTATTCCGCATGTCGGTGCTGAGTTCCGAATTGCACTCATGCGATTCAATTTATATGAGATTAGTATTGTATTTCGTCACTTGATCTTTGGCGATTGGAGTTGTGGTTTGATTGGAATTATTGTTTTGTATGGGGGAATTGTGAAGTGAAGGCTGTTGGCAAATGTCCACATATATTTTGTACCATTAATATCGTATGAAGAAAAACTTTTCAGGTGGAATCTGTTCTTGTCCTTATAAAGGGCTATTTAGTGGAGTTTATCAGCAATATTTTAAACGTGTTATATTCCCATGTAGAATAAGTCATTAATTACGAATCAAAAAATATAATAGTAGGTATATTTTTTCAGTAACCACTTGATTATACTTTTAAAAAGTTTTAGTTATTCATGTAAAAACCATCAGTAATAATTTTGAGATGAATTTTTTATATTACGTCTATAAGGCAAATCTTTTCAATTGTACTGTATAATCACTAACTACTAAGATATTTTACTGTAAAGTAAATAAATTGACTGAATTATTTTGTTTTCATTCAACTATTCAAAAAAATATCGTAACACATAGATGTAATTAACAAAAATTATATTCAAAGATCCCTTTTCTATAGTTTGAACTACACAATAATTAATGTGAACTTTCAATAGTTAGATCGCAGGAAATTAATGTTAATGTGGCTGCTGGGAATTGGTCTGTTCGAAATAGCCTTTATAGTGGTGAAATGTCTCTTGCATTTAAATTGCCTTTTATATGTACACTATGTAAGCTGGGTGACCTTAAGATTGAATTTATTTATTTAAATAAGGTAAGATTTCTTTATGGATAAACTAGCATTCCTTTAAAAGTTTAGAAGCTTTAAGTTCATCACAATACATAAATTAATTAGAGGTCATAACATTATTAATATCTCTATTGATGGTTAAATTAATGTAAAGTGCACGAATTTTGAAATCGAAAACGATTCTGCATAAGTCGACAGTCGCGCTTTAAACCACTTAAAATGAAAATATCATCACGATTTTTTTCGTAAAATAAATGTAGAATAACCAGCGCATACATTATAAACTAATATCATTGAATAGTATGACGATAAAAATATTTGTAAAGAACTAAAAGATTAAATAAAAAGCTACCATATTGACATTACAAACAGACATTTCAATCTTCAAATTATATTTCTCAGAAATTTGAACACAACATAAGTTATATAGCTTACTATCTGCGCTCCGCGGTTTTACCCGCGTGGCTTCTGCTGGTCGCTTCTGTTGGTCTTAGCGTGATTATATATAGCCTATAGCCTTCCTCGATAAATGAGCTATCTAACACCGAAAGAATTTTTCAAATCGGACCAGTAGTTCCTGAGATTAGCGCGTTCAAACAAACAAACTCTTCAGCTTTATAATATTAGTATAGATGAATACGGATTCAGGAACATAGGTTATATCTTTTAGATACGTATAATATGTTATGGCTACTTATTCCCATGATGTGTTTAACCCACAAAAGTATTGGAACATTAGCTTAAATGGCTTTGGTTAGAGCTGTGATGGGGTCCGAAGGGGGATCGATTGAAGCCTATTTCATACATAATTTAGCAGCACCATAATAGTTTGTGTAACGCAAGATAAAAGCTTAAGCGATTTATTATAGCGAATACCTTATATATATCGCTTAATTTCATAAGAATGAAAACTGCATTTATTCAACGACTCCGATTAAGTATATTTAGGGCTGATTTTTCAATCCTTGGTTAAAACTTATTCGTCGAATAACGTATTAAACTACCATTTATGAATGTATTCTATATAATTGCCGGTATTTGACAGTTTACAGGTGACATTTTAATATTATCGTGTAATACTTTATTGGACGACTAAGTTTTATCCAAGGATTGAAAAATCGGCCCTTAATTTGTGTCGTGTAGAATGATTATGAAAATAAATCAAGAATTTTGACATTGATTTAGTTTTTACTGCACCCTGTTAACATCGTAGTAGGTAATATTGTAATAATATTTGCAAATAATTACATAAAAAAAATTCAACACACGATCATCAATCCAAGTATCAGCAAAGTCTGTTAAATGGTTTTCGTCTGAAAGAGGAACATAACACAAATTGTGGCGTTTATAAAAAAATGTGTGCGTGTACAGCTAGTGTACACACGTAAGAAGTGAAACTTCTTTATGACCTTATTTTTCAAAAAAATAATTTACTATATGCAACTTTACAGAAATACGTCGAATCACGCGTGGTAGGGATAAGAAAAAGATGGCGCGTAACGGAAAAATGTCACGCGTAACGAAAAAATGTTACACTAATTTTTTTTCCAACCCCGATAAAGAAGTTTCACTCCAATAGTAATATTTCTACCCACAAAAGGACATAGTATAACCATCTGTCTATAACTTGAGCCAAACCACAAGTTACGTGTTGGTTCGGAATGAACAGTTATTTGCGCTTATTATGCCCCGTGTATCGCCCTGGCTATTACGTTATAAATCGCGCTTTCTCACACCACCGTATTTACTGATTATGATTATAACAGATATAGATAGAAAATTGTTTCGTGTATATCATAGTTTAATATGGCTGGAGGGCAGGGAAAATCGGCGGATATATTACTTGTTTTCAGTCAATGTCTAAAACATATTTTGTTTTCTATCAATGTTTTAAACCACTTGTTATTAATATTTATATTCGTGTCAAAAAGGCTATTCAATTAACAAGGTTTGAAATGCTGGCAGGTCTCTGAAAAAATACATGGTCTCAGAAAAAAAAAAACAAAAAAAGCATATCACTTAAAAACTACTAAACTAAACATCCGATTGAACCTAAATGCTAAAGCATTATTACAGTTTAATTAAAGTATAAAAAAAGACGTGTGGCACTCGAGGACTGCCGCGGTAAAGCTATTGCATAGCATGCCTTCAAGCCACACCTCCGTGCCCGTCGGAGTGGGGAGCGTGAGGTTTTTTCGTTACGGAATTTCTCGATTCGGTCCCCGCGCTCAAGGCCCGCGATAGAAGCCATGCAATAGCTTAATAATAATCTATGCATAAAAATCATGTTCATTACTAATCTTCTACGTTTTGTTTGTTCCTTTTGCCTTTATCACAGCTTAGGAGAAATATTTATCCATTTAAGAACTAATTAAAGCCCTTCTAATATAGCATACTTCATGCCATAATAAATAATTTTACCAAACCATTTTCAGCAAAATCTCTGACAACAATACCTTTGATTATCATAGATTCAGGATAAAAATTTACATTCCAAATTCACAATAGACTTCACAAAGCAATCGTTAATTTATGTACAATACGGATTGTCAATGATCAACCTGTCTCTAGCAATCAGTTGTTTTGAAAACAGATCAAAGGCGCGAAGCATTGAACATTGGGATTATCTGAGTTATGTTTTGTTTATAGAATGGTACATTTTTTTATGGTTATTATGCTGGTACGTATTTTTGAGTGAGGGAGAAATGATTTAAAATTGTACTTATTAGAGGCTATTGAGGCTTTTTAAGTATTGAGTGAGAACAAAGAAATGGATACAGCATCCAGGATGATAAATATGTTGCCACCAATTATGTTCTTAGATGAGTATCGGTGAGGATCTGAATTCAATGAACAATCTGTTTGAAAATAATATGATACGAGAACACCTTTTAGTTCCAAACAACTATGTATATTGGAAACTATAAACTTATACCTATTGCTACATATCTTTAAGGTATAAAGTTACTATCTTCATATATTAAGTAGTTTAGTTAATATATAATAATTTGTCACGATTTCAAAGAGCTCCGCAAATAACACAGCTTATACAAAATACAACTCTGTCACACGCTAGGCGAAAATGGTATAAAACAGGCAACGTTATGGCCAAAATAGTCGCAAGGGAAGAACCGGGCGTCATGTTTAAATTTGCAATTCAAGTGACAACCCTAACTGTGCACGGTTTTTATAAACATAGAAACGGTCAAGTGACTAGTGATTTATAGTGGCTGAGTTCTGTAGGTTTGCGTCTTTTACGATAGTGTGTCTAAATTTACCTAACTCGTTGTGTTTTATTAGCAATTCCTTTGTTGTCTTTACCGAAATGATATCCAGATCAGATTTTTTTTTTTAATTTAGTAACTATTGAGATTATATAAAGTTTCAGTCTTTGAGAGTCTTCCTGCTTATTGGTATTATTATTATTTATTCGAAAAAATCAACATGTAATTACCACCGATGAGTTATTTGCAAATATTTTGCTTGTAATTTACGTAATTTTAAATTTAAAAAATAGATGCATCGGATATAAATCCTAGGAATGCAAATGAAATTTTTTACTTAGCTATTTAGCACTATCAAACATTTTAGTTGAACTTATTTTTAATAGAAGGATGGTTTACGGAACCCTAAAAAATGGAGGAATTGTGACTGTGAAAGTGGCGCGGAATAATGAACGGAGATCGATGGTTATGGCAGGTGTTGTTGGGAGCTTATCTTGTTTGATAATTTTGTTATTTTTTGATTAGAGTGTGGTTATAGTAAATTTTTAACTACATGCATTGTTTTCGGTTGAATGTTATGTTTATTGTTAAGCGTAGTTACTATTCAAGCGCTTCATATACAAGTATTTAAATATCTAAGTTTTAAATATCGGACGAAATTGTATTACTATTTGTTTTATTTTTGTGGAGGAACATAGTTTGCTAAGAAAATCTTGAATAGCGGTGTATTTAGTTAAATTTTACACTTTTATAGAGCTTAAACTCTACCTGCGTGCTTAAAAAAATAATGTAAACATATAAAATTCCCAACATACAAGGATATTCTACGCAGCCGAGGTATATCTATTGTTTTAGCGGAGGTCTTATTGTTACGTCAAAGTATAGACCACATCCTTGGTGACAAGCGGTTTTGTACTCTATCGCTCAGTGACATAGGTCATAATTTTGAACAAAGCACATAAAAAGTAAAAAGTGTATTGTTTTTGAAAAATTGATTCTGTTTGTGTCAACGGTGAGATAGCAATGGATACTGCCTTCGGCGTCATACGGGCTGACAGATATAAACGAGCGAAGTGAACGGTGGATGTTTGTGAGATTCCCGTGCGTTTAAGAGAATTTCGATGAGTATAACATACTTATACTAATTAATAATATTTTTTTTATTTTGCCAAAACATTATACCTTACATGACTTTGTATACTGACTTTTTAAAATTAGAACTCTGTATCTTATGAGCCAACTTTGAAATAAAAAGTGAAAAGTACAATTAAAATGATGTATTTTTAATGTTGCATTTAATGCTCTACCATCTACTATACAGTGTTATTGGTTTATTATATGTATAGATAATATAACATTATATGCAAGTATTTTGAGTAACTTTACGCTAGCTTCACATTTTTTAATGACTTATATAAAGTATTAATCGTTAATGTATTTTATAGCAAGTACCTAATAAATCTGTATGTTGAAAGAAGAAATTTAATGGTATGCTAAAGACATTTATTTATCTTATCGAATAAATTCCTCCGTTTGTTTTGCGTCAGTTTACCGATTGTGGTGTTGAGAAG
>CAJQZM010024464.1:411-11747 GCA_907164665.1 Colias nastes | reverse complement strand
GCACGTGTAGCTGCCAGTCTCCTGGTATCTTCTCCATGCATTGTGCACCGCTGAACGTGGTACGTACTGTACATTAGGTACTTTATGTTGCGGAAGTCATTGGTCTAACATTGTGATGGCCTGAGCAGGTTGTTCAGATGTTAACGGCATTTTTTATTGTTTGTTATGATCATTGACTACAGTACAACAATAACAATATCTTAAAACGGCATAAACGATATTGAAAAAAGTTTAAAACGAACAATTCGTAACTCCGGCTTAACCGCAAAAATCACAAATTTCGAGTAACTCTTAAAAAGTGGTAAAAGATTATTCTCAAACTTAATGATTTCTTACCATAAAATTAAACGAATAATATGTTAACATATCTGCATACAAAAAAATCGTGAAAAACACTTCAAACTTTTTTTATCGGCAAAATTGTAAGTGGCCAAGATTCCGTGCCGGTGAGTGTATTATGATGATCAAAAGTTAATTATGAAATGATTGTTGAAAATTATTAATCTCTTTTTTATTTGATAATAAATATGTTACCACTCGGTTCTGAAGCAACAAGCCTGTTTATTTCACTTTGTCGGCACCACAGGACCAGCATCAATTTGAAAATCTCCTCCAATTTTTGTCTTAAACTGCCATGTGGCTTAGATAAAACTCCTCTAACTAAAACGGGACAAAGATCGCAATGAGTATCGTGAAACGTATGTAAATCACAATCACAGGTAACTGAAATATGACTTACGAGCATGGCCCATTGTTTTGCTACACAAATCATGCATTGTAATGTAAACGCACTTGAACAAATCAAAATATTGCAAAGTTATCGGTACGTATGCTGTAACGAAATGACGTCATTAACCCGCAAATGTCAAATCGATAGAAAATAAGCACTTCAGACGACGAACGGGAGAAAACACCGTCTCGCTTCAGTCGCGCGACTTCAACAACTGAGAATTGACGTTATGCTGGCCAAGTGAAATTAAATTTAGTGCGCATTCGTTCGGTCAGTAACAGTAGCGACTTTTTATCGACTACGTTTCTATTTAAACCACTAAACACACGATGATTCACAAACTTATATCTCTATCGAATTATTTTTATATGAAGGAATACCTGGCGGATGCTTTATAATGAAATAAAATGAACAATTTTTTAACATTATTTTTTAACAAATACGAAAGCTTTGTATAGTCTTAACTGAAATAAAAGTTAAAAGTTACGTATTATCCGACTTTAACAATAGATTATGTCATATTCGCCGATAATGAGCGACGCTAAAAAATGTTTGAGGTCGTTCTTAAAATATCAGGTGTAAGAATTGAAATAAAGAGAGGTGACGGAAATAGCCCTCGCGTCACGGGTTAGGAGGGATGCGTTAATTTTACATTAGTCGTGACGTAATGCGTTTAATTGTTATTATAGTAGCTCGTTCTGACGTATTTCGTGCCTTTCTACATGCGTATGGTGTGAATTACTGTTTTCATCGTGTTTTTATAAGTTCCTTGTTTAGTTTTCCTATTGAAGTGAAACTTCTTTAGGCGTGCTGAGAGTAAAATTTCAAGGTCGCGTCATGGCAGTCTTTGAGTAAGGCGACAAATTTGGTATTTTTCAAAGAAGTTTCACTTCTGTCACGTGTGCTCGGGACACACGCTCTTTTTTTCTATGTGCGTTTGCTTGTAAGTTACTTTCGTAAAATGTATGTAAATTACGACGTTATTTACATTCATAAGTATAATTACAGCAAATAATGCTTACATAAGCTTTGTGAGTCTTACTTGCGTGTAATTTTTATATGATAAAAAAATGATGGATAACAAAATATATCGTTTATAAAGTTCATATAAAATATTTTGTTGTATTTAAGATTGAAAAACCAACTAGAATTGTTCTACTTTAAACAGTGAATAGTACGGATTTATTTCCAAATACATATATGTAACATCCACGAGTGATTAAAAAGCAATGATGCAAAATGCAGAAATTAAACTTTTCGCTTGTGTTAGTGTTCATTTTTTGGCCGTATTTCCATTGATGCTGAATATCTCAAATTATCAACTTAAACTCTAATTATAATTTGTGAGACACTTTCTAGAGAGAACCACACGAGGCGGTGCGTGAGCGCGACGTAGCGCTTGTTGAACTCTGTTTCATATTCCTACGATACTTCTCGACTTAAATCAATCATAATCATCATTATGTATCTGATAGAATCAAATACTTAATACCTATTTACATAAATATTAACTCACCAAAAGTATTAATTATTAGTCTGTCGCTTGTTGAGCTCTATACAAGCGCTGCATGATCGCGACGTAGCGCTTGTTGAATTCTGTTTCATTTTCCTACGATACTTCTCGACTTAAATCTAATCATACCTATGTGTCCGATGGAATCAAATATATTTATAATAAATATTAACTTACCAAAAGTATTATTAGTCTGTCGTTTGTTGAGCTCTATACAAGCGCGTCGGTGCACGAGGCGGTGTGTGAGCGCGACGTAGCGCTTGTTGAACTCGGTTTCAGATTCTGTTGGATCTTCTTGGCTTGTATCTGGTGATGCTAATGAATCTAAAAGAAAAAAAACATAAATGACAAATGTATCTTTATGTAATTTGACAATAGATATGAAAATCATTGTGGTTTTGGTGTTTTAGTTAAAAAATAATATTGGGGGAACTATTGCAGTAAACTGCAAAAGGACAAACATTTTATTTGAAAATGAAAATAAATGAAAAAGAAAATGAAAATTTATTTATTTTAGCAAAAAACATGTTACATTTAGTCCAAAAAGTATGAGAAATTTAATCTAAAGATTTCATCAATAATGTGATTAATTAATTACTTAATTTTAAAATTCAGGTAAGCATCAGCACGTAGACAGGATAAATTTTAGGAAAGCAAAATTTTAGTTTTAAATAAAATTATTTTATTATTAAATCAAACTAACCAGGTGGGATTCTAGTCCAATGGTCGTCAGTTTCAGAAAGCAGTATCCAATTCCCGCACCACCACGGCGTCGCGTACACGCCGCGCTCCCGGCCCTCCGCGCCTTCTGAGCTTCCGGAACATTCCTCGTGTTCTGGACAACGTGTTAGAAGAACACACGTAAACCAAAAAGCTTGACAAAATAATCTTTGCAACAATTTAAAGAAAGATAGGAAGAAATTATTTATTATTGATACGAATTGAAAAAACAAAAAAAATTGTTGTCTGTAAAGTCGGTTTACTGACGATAGTTGAACGTGACAACGTCCGATTGCGCTTCTTTGTTACTCGTTCCGCGCTCTCGCTTGCACTTCAAGCCTCACATGGAATGCCTCAGAGCGAGGTAACGCCGCATGAGTCATGTTTTTTCGTGCGTGCAGCCGGCTCTATCGAATTATAAGACGTTGTCACGTCAAAAATGAATGAAATTAATTATGGTGGCCGCTCGTGTGTCATTTCCCTTGCGTATTGTTGATCGATAAAATGCTATATCACTGGCAAGTATAATATCGCATTATGTCAATTCCTGATACAATCAAAATAAAATTTATTTAGTAAACCGCTCATTCCTTATAATAAGTAGTATAATATTTCGTAAACTGAGGCTCTATAAAGACATCCTATATATTATCATAAATAGTAATGACCGGCCTCACCACTTCTAGATGTGGTCTATTTAATTCGTCTGTCAGTTAAAATGAAAAATAATGCATGAAAATTTACACACAGAATTTTCATTTGCTCTATAGGTCATAAGATATTATGAGCTTTTGCTCAGTTTTAATCAACTTTTTTTTTAATGAAATTGTTTTTGAATAATAAATTACCATCAGGATCGACGCTAGCATTGGACCCGCCGAGTTTGTCGAGACTGTTCCCAGCGGAGCGAGCGATACGCGCATCTTGGGGCTTTTCACTTGATGCGTATTCTTCTTTACCCCTTTCTTCCGACTATACAAAACAACACAAAATAAATAAATTATGAATCTATAATTATTACATCAAATTTAATTTAACAGCATTTACGCGACAAAGTAAAATGTACAGGATAGAAGCTTTGCAAAAATTTCCCTCGCGTATATTTAACTTTATCTCGTAAAAGCTGTAAATTTTCATGCCTATAAGTTTCGTGGTAACTTATTCCAAATTTCATCAAACAGGGTTATTTTCGGATTTATATTAATAGTAGGGTTAACATTCTTTGCAATTAAAAACCAATTGATAACCTAACCAAACCTATCAATTTCTATTCTTTAACATAATACTTTTCTGGTATTCAGGTCATCTTTAATATACAGTGAGAGAAGAATTACGGTAGGTTATCACATACCTTAGCACGAACATCTTGTCTATGTCGATAGTGTCTAGATTTATCTTCAGAGCGGTATCGTTTATCTAGCTTCTTGTATAGACGAGCCCCAGTTGCGGGCTTCTTTGCTGTCATACAAGATGGCGAGTCTGCGAAACCGGCTGGTGCTGGGACTATATCTGGTGTTGCATCCGCGTAGGATTCCTATAGAATTATTTTTATGTGTTTATCTGATAGAATTAAATATTTTCAGATTCTTGGATTAGTTGATACAAATGTGTTTTCGTATCCTTTGGTGTGAAATTCAGAACTTCAGAAACGCAATTGAATTTGTGAGATAAAAATGGTTTTAAGTTTACTTATTTCAACTTTTTATGAACTTAATGACTACTAATGACAATTCCCGCGGATTTATCCCTGGTGACAAGTCCTCGGGCAATTCTGTGTGTGAATATGTTGGTCCTCGATACGACACTGCGGCTCGCGGCTAGTATTTGGACGATGTAGTAGTTGTCAACGGCTGGATACGACTTGTGGCTCGGCTCTCGGTGCTAAGTGAATGCCAAGGCAAATGGTATAGTTATAGACAGCTACATAAGCACATGTAAGTCTTACATCAGTGTGCGAGGTCTTAGACGCGCGGCTGTCATGGTCATGCGGCGCGGTGACGATGTGCACCTCCTTGCCGCAGTGCAGACAGTGTGCACGCGCCTCGCACTCAGCGCCAGCGCTGTGCTCGGTTTGCTCCGAATAGAACACCGAGTCCGAGCCTGGTGAAACGGAACGGAGGGATTCTGCTGAGGCCGCCTTTGCAAACTTTCCGTCTGTTAACGAAACTCAGTTTACTGTTTAATGGTTTTTGAAGAATTATCAATTCGCTTAAGCTAAATGAGGTTAGTTATTTAGCACGTTATTTACAAAAACATAATGAAAGATTGATGGGGGCGAGTGGAAAAATATTTATCATTATTATATGGCTGTGATCGTTCAGAATGCTTTCAAAGATTTGAGTAAACGTGTTATATTATTTGGAGACTTCGCTGTGTGGCTGAAAAATTTAGTAAAACAAAAAAAAATAATTGTAAATTGCTTGATAAATAGAATATGCTTTGTGACCAGAGTTGTGAAAAAACAATTTAACAAAACGCTAAGGGAAAGTCAGATTTGTAAAGTTACTCTCTTATTTAATTTAAGAAAATTGTTTTTGTTATGAAATATTTTGAGTGATTACACGCTTATTGAAATTGCCATTGGTAGCGATGTAAAAAAAATTGTAAATGCATGAGTTGTGTTTCCAACCTTTATCTTGTTTACGGTGCCTCGGTGACGAAGTTGGACTTTTCACATAACGTAAAGGAGTTAATCTTGAACCAGCGCTTGTCAGTGTCCGAGCGGTTTCAATGTCTTCAGCTTCTAACGAGCTCATACAAGGCAATGTTGGTATGGATTGCTTTCTTCGAGGCAAACTTCCCGGTAATGATATGCTTTCATTTGAACCGCTTTTTCTCCTTGGTCTTGAGCTAAAAGTAAATTAATGTTGACTATTTTAGTAAAATGCACGTAATAAAGACTTATGGTTTATTACACTATTTGTTAATAAAAATGTACTAACGAGTATGAGCCAGAGTGATTATTATTTGATGTTGGAGACTTGGCTGTTGAGGAATTAATTCCTTTCCTTCTTGGACTGTCGCGCAATCGTCTATGTTTTCTAGGAGATACATTTCCATTACTCGTACCTAAAAATAAATAATAATAAAGTCATAAAACGAGTTTATTTTTTTTCTTTCTCTCTTTAATGTCATGTTTACATTCTGGAGTTCAAATGTGAAATGTTCCATTAAAAAAAGTATTAGACAAAATCTGTTATATTACCGTTTTTCTTATATTGTTCACTTGAATCATCTGATGTAGGTATATTAAGATGTAATTTCATGTTGGAACCTAATGCTTCTCTTCTTTCGTAATGCGATCCTCGGTGGCTGATATCTACCGTTTTACTTTGAGTGGGACTTTTTGCCTTAAGTTTGGTTCTTTTTACATATCGTTCTCTTTCAAGTGGCCGTTTATTGTCAGATTCTTTCTCTTTGATAATTTTATCTCGTAATGACTTTTCAATATCCACTGATTCTCTGGGTGAAGATTGTAAACTTTTGGTCTTATCCATAAAGTGAGTCTTCTTTTTTCTTGCTTCTGGATTTTTTTCTTCTAATGGAGATTTCGATAGAGTCGATTTTAAAGAACTTCTTTCCAATCTATGGCTTTGATTATTTAATTCCTTGTCTTTTTTACCCCAATCATCTTGAGATGTGGATATTGAGTCATCGTATGATTTTGAAAATTCTAATGTGAAAGCTTTCTTTTTTCGTCGCTTCTCTTCTGACAACCAAAGCTTGGGACGACTTGTAGATCTATATTTTTGCGAATGTTTGTAGGCTGAAATTGAATCTGATTTTAATGAATGATAAATTCAATCAGTATAACTTATATTGACATAACTACTAATTAATGTCTTACTCAAACCTCCATCATCGTCATCGTCTATTGGACTTTCATAATAGCCTGATGACGAGTAATGAACACTTCTTTCATCATCGGACAGCGAACCCTATAAGAAACACACCAATCGACTGTTAGTATTTGTGTATTATTTATTAAAATTTGTTTAATAAAAATTACTATATTTACCATATTTTTCGGTATAGATTGATCTTTTTGTTCTTGCTTCGGAGGTTTTTCTGGTTTGGATTTTATTTCTTGCGGTTCCGGCTTTTCAGGCAAATCTTTCATTTTTTCTGTTGGAGTCTTATCAATAACACTTTCAATTATATTAGGGTTGGACCCACCTATACTATAACTGCCGCTAGAACTGCTTTTAAGGCTTGTTGTTTCTCGTGTTGGAATAATCTTAAAAATAATTATGAATTATTTAATTGAAAAAGTAGCTTTTAATAGCTATTTATTGCGTCATCGGAATTTTCTAAAACATATACAATATATTTATACATCGAGAACAGTTTAAGATCTTAGCTTTAAAGTATTAATGGAAGTACTTACTGTTCTAGGAGGAACATCATCTTTGGATTTACAAATTTCAGTCTTATGTTTTCTTATATATTCTACCGATGGATTGATTTCCGCTTTAACTTCAAATCTCTCTACGGAAGGCTTTATTTTTCTATCAGGTATTGGTAATGGTGGCGATGATAGATTAGGTACAATGAAATCATCATTAATTTCTAAAGGCGGTGAAAAACTTGGCACGATTAAATCTTCCGCTATATTATCCGTTTTAGTTGATGAATACAAACTTGATGCACTTTCAAATGACGACCCATCTTGAGCTTTGTTGTTATTTTCCGAACCTAAAAATAGTTTTGTTACATTATCACATTTGAATACAAAGCAATTTTTCTAGATAGTTAATAATATTTTTATTACTTACTATGATTTTGGTTTTTACTATTACTCTTCTTAGAACTATCTGAATTAGCTGTTACATAATCTTCTGTTGTAGTGGTACTCTCTGATACATCTGTATTTAATTTACCTGAATCGGTCCTTGCTAAGCTAGTCTCACTGCTTCCTGCTTTAGCCAATGTTGGTTCTGACGGTGATTGTACCATCTGGTTAGGTATTGTGCCATTTGGTTCTTTTTGTTGAGGTTTTTTCTGCGTTAATTCTTGTCTTCTCGATGGACTTAGTGCCCTTTCCCGCTTTTTATTTATGAAACTGGGAGTCCGTTTAAACGGAACGTCACTCAAATCTAAGCTGGGATGTGTTATTGCAATTTGTGGTGTGTGGTTTATTTTCGGATGAGAAGGCGAAGTTTTAGAAATAGTCGGTTGTTTTGTAATTGCTAACATAGGCAATGGAATATTTGGTACAACAGCTGGAGGCGAAAGTGATGGCCGCATTTGATGAATTGAACTTGAACTCGATGTGTCTAATTTATTACGCGGCGATGTTGGTGATTGACTCTGAAAGAAAATATTTTACATTATAAACGTTTATAAATATAATGTGACGTTTATAAAAAAAAAGTTTATAAATATATTGTGTGATGAAAAACATACTTGAGATGCATCAAATTCTTCATCTAAAGCATCTGTATCTAAGGAGGATCTCTGTTGATGTTGTAGTAATAATAGTTGTTTCCTTCGTGATGTTGGAGTTAATAAAGCCAATGCTCCAGGTGATGCTGCTAATGAACTAAGGTCCGAAGAGCTGAAAATAATAATGGACTCATTTTCTTAACAGTGCCTTGAGTTTTTTATTTGAAACTAAAACCTTTTAATTTTACATGCATAAGTTAAATTGTAATAGGAGCTATTGATTATAACATTTATGATAATATCTCTACTCAGCATAAATAATAATATACAGACCTTACAACTGTGCCATTATCAGTGCCAGAATCTAATTGTAATACAGTCGCTTGCGATTCATTCCACATTCCATCAGAGTGATCTCTGAAAATATCATATTTAATTTGCTGACGTTTTTTTTTATAATTAGGTAAATAATAGTATGTTAAGTTGGCTTATGTTTGTTACCTGCTTTGATCTACAGTAAGTGATTCGTTAGATGCAGATGGAGAATTTTTTTCTAAAGGTGCAAGAATAGTTGTTACATTATTGGAAATAACAGTGCGTTTCACTTTTTGTTCCTCTTCGAGCTCATGATTTGTTATTTCTGGTGAAGCTGGACTTGATTTTGCAGTACTGAAAATGTTAAATTTTAAATTATATAAAAATTTCTTATCACGTACGTACTTAAAAAAAAAAGGTTTAAATTACTAAGCATTTTGAATGAAGTTACTATTCATGTTGTTGCGTTGCTCACAAGCATTAAGCAAGCTGTTGCTTTCAATATTTTCCAATAAAGTGTATTATACGTCATCAACAAATACCAACCTGTCCACTGGAATTTCTTCCTTATCATGAGTTTCTGTTTTATCTTCAAAGCTAACGCTTCGAATTCTAAATGATTCATGCTTGTAACTAATATATTTTTCATGAAAGTCTTCATACGGTGCATTGCTTTCTGAAGAACTAAGAAGAGGATTACATGAACGAAAATGCATTAAGCAAGCATAAAGATATTGTACATTATAGAGCATGAAAAAGATGATTCTATTTTAATTAAAGTAAGCTAACTTATTTTTTTATGATATGTATGTAATGTTATGGCTTATACTTTAATGGGTATTTTTACTTTGTTTTTGAAATTAGGGTTAATTTTACTACATTAAATGTAATTTATTCCATGCTATTTTTTACACTATTGTTATAAGTCATAACATACATAATATAAGATTGATTGCGTTGTACCGAACTCTTCTTAAATAATCCGTTCCAAACAAAGTTTACGTGCAAAATGCATTTGATAAGTGTTTAAAAGCATTGATGTTATATAATTACTAAATTATTACCTAAACGATCCATCTGGTTCAAATGGGAAAATGCCTTCATCCTTAATAGGTGTTTCACTGTAATTCTGAGTGATATACTGTTTAAACATTGCTTCGCGTTCCCTATCCTCTCTGGTCATATTTTCTTGACTTGTTGACATTATAATTGGTGCATCTTTAACTCCTTCACTTCCTGTGCAAATTTCTGTTTTTCGACTGTAAAAAATCATTAACATTAGAATATTATGATCAAATTAGTTATTAATAGAATTAGAACTTAGAACTTACGCGTCGAGCAATATTTCGCCTTCAGATAACGTTTTTTGCAGTACTCTTTTATTTTTTCTTCGTAATGTTGTAAATGGTATAGCTTCATCGTCTGGTCTAGGTTCAAAATCGATAATAATTTCTTTTTCATTCTTTTCACTATCATCCGTTGTTGTCGCTGATGTTTCAGTAGATGGTTCAGATTGGAATGTAGATGTCTTTGATAAATTCACTGTCTTTTGCGATGCATCACTCGTACTTTTAGAAAGAATCGATCTCAACGATCTATCAATTTGTGCTTGCTTAGCGATTTCTTGTTGTAAGTATTCTAAATTTCTTCTGTTTAATGCCATACTTTTTTCTATATTTTCGATGTCATCATCAATAGTGTCGTCTCTATCGCTTTCGTGAATAAATTGGAAGTTTTGTTGGAAGTATTCTTGAGTTTGTTTTTGAAGAGCACTAAGTTCAGATGATTTGTCAACTTGGGATGAAGCTATTGATTTTATGGAACAGGATGTGACATCATCAGAATCTCCTCTTTGTAAGGGTGACAATGGTGGTTTGATGGGTGAACGGGGAGATCGAGGAGGTTCTTCTGATTGCGTTCTGTGTAATTTTTCATGTTCACCCGCAATTATACTGAAATGATTAAAAATGAGGATAAAATCATCATTAATTTACATAAGTAAAGTGTTATAATATCTTGTTTAATATAATACACACCTTTCAATAGCTGCAGTAACTTCTCCATTAGAATCTATTCCTGCTAAGCGATCACCGCCTACCTCTGAGAATGACTTTGTTAACCTCCGGACACCAACAGTAATGCCATTTGTTTGAACACCAGCTGCCACCATTTTTACCTAATTTAGAAAGAAAATATAAAATTATTTCATTGGACAATTAAAAATGTAATTAGATTTATTTGTTAGATTCATACCCTTTTGATTGTCCGTGGGCTAAGCGATAAGTAATTTGTAGCTTTCTTTCCTAAACTTGCTTCTGTTTGTGTAGCTTGAGTCCTCATAACCCCTTTCTTAAGAGTGTCTAAAATAAAATGGAAATATTATTAACAAAATGCTAATAAGAATAATTTGATAATTATCAAAAATCTTTTACTTATTACAGATAAGCTACCCGCCGAGCTTTAAAATCTCATCGAGCGCAATTACACCGTTAATACGTTATCGAATATCTCACCAAACTAACAAATATTCTAGAACATTCTAGAACGTCTTACCCAGAACGACGACCTTTGCCGGTTCTTGCGGTCGCACCAGCGCGTGCATCGCTGCGTGTGGCGCGTGCGAACTTTCTCGAACATCTCTATATACACACAAATGTTCTAGAACATTCTAGA
>CAJQZM010024456.1:25784-39998 GCA_907164665.1 Colias nastes | reverse complement strand
TCATTTGACCCATATTTTTTTCCTATGCGGGCTTGTAGTCTACTATGGCATAAAAGCATTGTCTAGAAAACACATATCTCATAAAGTTAGTTGGCGAGCAAAACATCCAGTTGGCATTTACAATGTAGCATTTTGGCATTCGGGCGAGAACTATCAGTGTAATAGAATGAATCTTGTTTGGAGCACTTCTTAAGAGACATCGATGCTATAAATATAGACATTGAAGCTCGGAGAGATCTCGTACCCTTTGATGTTATAGTGTAAGAACGACACTTTAAAATCTTAATGGTGGTATTCAATTAATCTTGTATTTAATCGACGTTTTAAACCAAAATATTACCTATATGTAAACTCAATTAATCAATTAACAATGAATTTATGTAAATATTTTTACAAAATGAACTGTTGAAAATATCAAATTAAAACAATTATAAAGTAAAAGAATTCTAATTAGTTAAGCAGTAGGTAATAAGAAATAGAAGTAGGAAAAACACTTCTAGGAATCTTAGGAAACACCTGATGCGTGTGATCTTATCAGGTATCTCATTATTCAATGTTAGACGTGAAGGAATTTTCCTATTATTTATTTGCATGGGTATAATTCAAGACGATACGCTTTAATATGTTTTCATTGTTAAAAACATACCATCTAAAAATAAACATCAACATTTTCTCGATAATAATTTTCCGAACAATCCAAATTGTTTTATGGATAAAAATATGTTTCTTTATTGCGTATTTTATAATTTACTCAATGTATTTTCAAAGGATGTGCCAGGATAATTGTATAATGTCATAATGAATTCGTAGAAAACGTCTTCATCTCTATAAGAATAAAGATCTGAAATAGCTTTTGAGCGCGGGTTAAACATGCTTAGGTCACGCTTACGGTGTTTAAATTTATACCTCATAATTGTCGGCATAAAGTTGTCGCATGAAATTTCTATCAGAATAAAATTGTTATTCATTATAATAAAAGTTGATGCTGTCAATTTCTGGATGAATGCCAGTTTAATAAAGCACTGCAGTGCGGTTGCAATGCCAATCATTGTGGCATATTTTTGGAGTTTCATTTGCTCTGAAAAAATATAAAGCGGAAACATTTTATTTATGAGCACGATTTAATTAGCGGTTTCCAATAATACGCATGCAATTGTCTTTTGTAATTAAAATATTGATGAATGTAATCATAAAGGAATAATTATTTATATTTTATAAGACCATGTACTACATACAGTTCTTGCGGAAATAGTTAAAAATGCTGGTGAGGTCGAAAGAAATGCAGAACTTGGACTCTTAGTACTTCTGTGGAAAAATAGTGTTTTTTTATTAATTTGTATATAAATGTATCGCTTGACATATCATTTATTTATCTGATTAGAACCCACTCACTTTAAAATGTCACCGAACTTTTTATATCTGCAGTCAATCACCCGCTCCAATCAATGCAATAATAACATTAAATTTATTTACTGTCGTTGTTGCTAAAAAAATTTTTCATACTCTAATAATTTTACAACAGTTGTTTAGACATAATTAAACAAAAATACCATCGCTTTTTAACCATAATATACAGGATGTCTGCTTTATTAGCGCCCGGAGTAATATAATTTTCCATGTTTTTCTTCCATTGTCGATGTAGACACAATAAAAGCAAGCTGGGCCGTTAATCGCACAGAGTAGCCCCGTTCCGTAATTAACTTTGCAGCGAGCAGAGATTTACGTGCAACTCCGGGCACAATTAAATTTGCATAGGAAATTGCACAGAATAAGCTAAGAATAAGTTTTCCGAGTATATAAGTAAATTTGAACACCCTGTGGTCATATTACAGAACCGTCCGTCAGGTATAATTTATTAGTGTATCTTTTGTGCAGTTAGGTAAGAATCTAAGATGCTCTGTAGATTTTGAATTTTCCCACAAAAAAAATGCGCTCGGTGTCAATTATTTTCCTTCAAGATCCAGTAAACAACAATGTAGCTGAATTTTATAGGGACTTGAGTAATGCATTCGTTTTAAATTTATTTTAGTAAACAATAAGTTTACCGGCATTGCATAGAGTACTTACCTTACGTATCTAAGTTTGTACTTAGCTACGTACAAATAAAGAGTACCTACTCACGAGTAGTATCTATATTATTTGTATTTTTACCACTACGTTAGTTCGGTAATATTTTCGTACAAAATATGGGAAGCTTCCCATAAATGGTAGTACACGTATTTCTTTCTATTGTGGAAACAGTATGAATGCAAGAATACAATATAAGTGGAGCAAAAGTTAAGACCCGGCGAGCGCTCTCGTAAAATAGCGTAAAAATTATACTTTTGCATTTAGATTGTCTGCATCGCATGATGTTGTTCACCCCCAACGGTCTTGTGGTTTTATAGCGGCGTGAACTAGTGTTGTACTAAAAGCTTTCACAAAACCAGTGGGAAAATAAGTAAGAAACAACTGTTTGTAAATGAAGATGGTAAATGGAATAAAATGTTTGATTAGCTAGTTGATTATGGATATTTAAATACGTAGTTTAATGAAGGAAAAATGGTTACCAATTTATAATTATAATCGTAGTAGTATTCATTGCAAACAAATATAAGATTCAAACAAATAAATTCTACATGTTTTTCTCTACTATGTAGGTAAGCCCCTAGTTTCGAAGAACCGTAAAGGCAGTCGATGCAGCACATCCCTACCTTCGCTGGGTATTTTTCATATTTTACGATGTTTTGAATTTACGCCTCTTGTGAGGAATGGTTGTGGCGATTCCCTCGTATTCTCGTCACGTAGTCGATTTTCATATTGCACTTTCAATGGGCCGTAAAAGGTATGTGTATTTGGTGAGCTTCAAGAGTTTACAGTGTTTGTTTATGTGGTTATAATACTTTATGTGCTGCTTGTGATGTATGTAATGGTTGGCCATGCCCTTTTCACTGGAACGGAATTCTACTTATTATTTAACTTTGGTTACAAATTTGACTGATGCGTCAAATAGTTAGTAGAGTTGATTGTCAACAAAGTAACCGCTACAAGTAATAATCTTAAAAGGTCTGATTGATTCAAAAGGACTTATCTTTAGGTAATAATTATTAGATTAGTAGATATTATGGTTGTCGAAAGTGATGTAAAAATATTGGTTCTAACTTCTAGCACATGCAAACATGATCTCATTCTTGACGTAACCTGCTTGACTTACCCCAAAAGTTTTTTAACTTTTGTTCGCCTCTTTTATCATTTATCTCAAGGGTACGTTAAAGATTGATCCTTAAGACTTACCATTTTGGAACTGTTATTAAATTAAGGGCGATTTATTTGCATATTAATGAGGGCCAAAGTTACTTGAAACTAATTGGAGTATGATTTAAATAATCTCACAATTGAAGGGTCGTTGTGAAGGAAGGCCGAGAAAATATTTTATCGGCTAGGATTTGAATTAAAATATCATCAAAAAACATATAATAAAATACATTTCAACTTTCTCAAATTGAAGCTCAATTATATCCCATATCATCAGCTTATCCCCATAAAAGTAGGAAGATCCTCAAAAAGTAATATCTCCGGACATTAAATGTATCCTTTGTCATAAAATACTTATTAGGTATCGGTCGGGTCCGTTATAAATATTTGAAGGAAATCGAAAACAAAGACATTATTCAAACATAAATCCCGCTTGGACAGCGTATGGTAAGAATACGTGAGATGTGATATCAGAAGAGAAAACTCATAAATCCATCCATAATAAAATATTAATGGGACGTGGATCCATAAGTCACAAAATTATTCACATGTTATACGTTATTTTCAATATTTTACCGTTGCTTGTAAGCTGGATAATCTTGCATTAATGCTATTGTATTGATCAATATTAATAGACGCGTAGTAGCTATAAATGGTATTATAATACAGACAATAAAATCTTGATTTATGCAGTCTTTCAAAAACTTATTCAGAATGCTTATACATGGTTACAAAATCGAGCAGCTTCAGCGAAAAATCACTAGAACTAAAGCAAACGCATAATATTTTACAGCATTGTTTTACAGTCGACGATCTGTTTGCTACAATATCATATTCTACTCTCCAAGTACATAAACTGAATGCAGACGTTTATTTTCACAAAGTTCAGGAAGCGAAAATTTAAAAACGCAATTGTAGCACAGTTTACGGTTTCAGACTCTATTCATGAATAATGCCCGCAACTTTATGGTAAGTAAAAAGTACAATATTATAATGTTAGGAATGAAAAGCATGCCCATGTAATTAAAAGAGCGTTATTTACTCGAGGAACCCTTAAGATATACAGCATAGAAACGGCAACAATAAATTTATGAGTCTCTACACCCTGGCGAATTGGGCAATTACTTACGTTTATTATGATAAGATAGCGTAATAAATTAAATGTGGAAATCTTGTTTCGTGATTCCTATTGTATAACATTTGTATAATAGGTAACATTTTGTGATAGTAGTAAGTATATTGGGAAATTATGCATTGTCACGTATTTAATTCTTTAATAATTGATTAACCAGTGGTGTCTGTTAATTTATTACAACTTTATTATTCTCAGATTCTGAATATTTAACGTAAATATAGGTACTATTCAGCTCAAATTGCAGTAATAAACATTAAATCGCTTCATATGTTTCTTCTATTTAAAATCGCTATTCGTGAAAAAGAAGAATACAAATAAATTTCATACAGCAAAACGTTTACGTTTTGAATCGGGACATGAAAATATATTCCTTAAAGAGAAATCGTGCGGAAAATTTGCAATTTAGAAGTAAAAGGGGAATGCCAATAAGCCATCGGTTATGTAGATACTGGGTTTTGTATAGAACTGTGGACTTATCTATGCAACCAGGGAACTTAAAAACTATTTGTCAGGATATTTTCGACGTTGGCTTTTCAGATATTCACTGCAGGGTTGGGGTTCGCCGTGCAAAGAAAATATATTTATGGACAGTCGCGAGTTCTATTGCTACTGTGTGTTTAGTTTTGTGTTTCTTAAGCAAACGCTACAAATTATAATATTGAAATATTATAAAGCTAGACTTTTAATATTTTTATAACTCTGTTGGGTGGAATTTTATAGGCCATATTAATACATTTAGAATAATAATCTATACTAATATTATAAAGCTGAAGAGTTTGTTTGTTTGTTTGTTTGAACGCGCTAATCTCGGGAACTACTGGTCCGATTTGAAAAATTCTTTCGGTGTTAGATAGCCCATTTATCGAGGAAGGTAATAGGCTATATATCATCACGCTACGGCTAACAGGAGTGGAGCTACGGGGGTGAAACCGCGTGGAGCAGCTAGTATACTATAAATCGTTTGAAATTCTTAAATTGATTCCACATTGAGTACATAAAAGAGAGTTCTTATGTCAAGAGTTTCATTTTACTTAGAAATGGCATTCGTAATTTTCACAGCGCTTTTAAGTGTGATTCTTTCTCTTTGCTCCAAGTAATAATTAATTACACCAATTTCAGATACGAGTCCTTTCAGCTCGCTTCGTTATGGAAATAAATAAGGACTGAGGACGCCCAAGGGAAGAATAAAAGAAAACGCTTTCTCTGTATTTCGATTACCACGAAGTGATTATCATGAAAAAAGTCAACAAACTCCAGTCGGAGTTAGTAATTTCTGTAAAAGCTGTGGACACAATGGAGATGATCATTGTTGTAATCACAATATACGAAGATGCTTTAATTAATACTTGATGTGATTGATAATGTTGTTTTTATGTATCTCTGATTTTTTGCAATATTTAATGAAAACTAGAAAATAAATGCAGGGTAAGTACGGAGACATAAAAACGAACTAATGTTTCGGATAATCATTTATAAGATTTGTTTTATTTTCAAAACAACTATCTAATATTCAATGAGTGCTGTCGTTATTATGTTATGTATGATTATTATAGAATATATTTTGAGACTAGAAATATAGTTCAGGAGACAACTTTACATCGAAAAGCATAGTCGTTTTATTTGAAAAACATATTAAAACTGTTGTCTTACACCGTGGCTGTACAAACAAATGTATTCATGATCCAGCATATGTGGTAACATGAGATTGTTTGTTCTGAAACCGAATAGCGCGCATTAGGCGGCTCTCCATTATCTTGACTTTGATGCGAACTAGACTACATGTGTGGATAAATAAGTTTGTAGAATGGATTTGTAAATAAGACCCAGTAGTATGTGGTTGAGTACAGTTACTATTGTATTTAAGAGATTAATAATTGCTTTACCGACCTTTGAAATGTTATAGTTAGGTGTGAAATTACTTTTAAACAATTTTTTTGATGACAATTAATTTTGCTACGCTGTGTTTGTCTTTACCTTACCTCTACTTTGTCATATATTAAATGGATAATATTAATAATATTTTATACTTTTAAAGTTTGTACACATATGAGAAAAAACTCGGTTACTAACAAAAAAATATACGATGTCATTATTTCCACGTGTAAAGCTTTCATTATTGTGTCAAGCGTTAATCAATTCTAAAAAAATGAAGCTAAACTCGCAGGCGGGTCAACATGCTCATTAAATTTTCCTTTGTATGTAAATTCGATAAAAGTCGGAGCTTTTCCTCCATTTGTATGACGTACATACACATAGCTTCTTTTAAGCAAATACCGTTGTATCATATTACCCTATACGAGACAAAAAAGGTTAATGTCATTTATCCTTGTCACCGTATTTCGTTTGTAGGTAAGTAGGTACCATAAGGTTATATAGCAAACTTCCATTAACAGATCGTTCCATGGTGTACACTGGTATTTTTAATAACGTAGTACGCCACATATTTTAGGTGGAAAATTTGCGTTGTTATCATTAATCACTTGTACAATGCATGTCAAGTTGACGACGCGTGGCTCAAGGGGCCAAATTTCCTGTATAATGTGAAAATGAATGGAAAACCTTTTCGTTGATCGCGTTTGTAAGCGAGACTTGGCTGGAGTCGATTTTGCGTACAAAGAAACGATTTACACAGAAGTCACGTAGCGAATTGACGATAAAGTAAAACATTACGTCGATTTTAACTGCTCTCTCATTGAATCCCGTGTAATTGTTATAATATAGTAAAACTAAACGGTCCTGAATGTCTACTTTTAGTCGAACGTTGCGTTTTCTACACTGTTCTTGATTTAATGTGGTGTGTTTTATCCTCAAATAGAAAATTTTATTAAAATGTAGAACTGTGTGGTTTTAACTATTAACATGTCACACAAAATATAGATAATGAAAATGAAACCTTCTGCTAACAACGTGTAATTACTACGAGATTATTTTATATTACTATAATACCTTTTTTCACAATAAATATAAAGTCGCAATGAGTGATTTAACACTGACAATCAACATATTTTATTTCAAATATGCCTTTTTACCTAGTAAGCTAATCCACCATAGCTACAAGCTATACCATCAATTTCAATCCACGTCTGTGGAGATCGTAAAATAATAATAATAACGTCTGTCTGGACCACATGGCTAATAGACGTTAAACTCCCCCAAAATGTACTGGCGTGTAAAAATAAATTAGCAATATTCGCCAAAACCAATCTAGGGGATAGTGTCCGAGCAATTACCGGCTCCAAAATATAGCAATGCAACGTAATTGATATTTATGCCGCATTAACTGCTCAATTAATTCGTGGGCCCGTTTTGTTCCGAAATTATTAAGTAGAATAACTGGATTTATTAAGAGAAACGAAGAACCGTAGCCCATTGAAATGCTGTAATATAATCCTTAATTGATATCTGTTATCACATAATAAAATAATATAATTATGAATGTAAATGTAAAATTATTTAAATGAAACACAAAATTGAGCTTACAAAACCTCGTTCATACGCACGCTTTATTTTCCAATTTGGTAATGATAACGCATTTGTTTCCTAAATTAATGAGCTTTCAACGTAGCTTTCAATATCGCTCATATTTAGTTTCGATTTTATTTCTACCTCCATAATTCCCGCCCACAATGTAATGAAGCAGTTGCCATTATTTTACCTTCTTAAAAAATTAAATGTTATTGAGCATCGAATATATAACTCTACCAAATGAAAATATTATTCATGTTAATCAAATGATAATAGTTCTTAATATAAATGCGCTTACACATAGGTAATTAAAGAACTACAAATGGCATCTAAATAACAACAAAAATATGACAAAGGCGCCACGAAATACAGACACATTTCAATATAATAGTTCCGCTATTAATAAACGTTGTTTTCGACGTTTATCGCCGGCCTTATCTCCTGTTACGGCGAATTGACAAATCTGCGGTGTTTGAGCATTCTGTTTGCGATAGTTTAAGACAAGTTAGGCAACAAAACGCATTACTCAAGGTAAGAGAGCACATTTAACATTGTCAACCGCTCATTTGTATTGTAGCCTTTGGAAACTGCTCTGTTAAATCATGATGAGCTGTTTTATTTATAGAGAATTTTATTTTCAGTCTGCCTTGCCCTGCTATTGAGTGAGACACGGAGTTAATATAAACTATAGATAATATCTCAGGTGGTCAATTATTTATTTTGTTTTAATAATGAAATATATTACTTTCTTCTCCTTTAGGCAAAGCTCGAAGTTTTAGTAGTTTCCATTTAAGTTGTGCGGAAAAGTTTTCTATTCACGATAAAAGCTAAGTGTGATGAAAATGTTCAGCCAAACCTTTAGTCTTGAAGCTTTTTATGGTCAATTTACAAATTTTCTTATGATTTAAAATGGAATTTTAAAAATGTTTCTACTAGGGCAGTGAACACGGGCAACGTGCGTACAGCTATAGATAGCCCTTAGATAATCGTCATTCGTTGTATAATAGAACTATTACAATTAAGGGTTCCATACATCTCAATGCTATCAAGCACACAATAGCCAAAATCAAACAGAGCAACGGAAGGAACCATTAGGGCACAATCACACACGTGTCATCCGGCACACCTGTTTGTTTAGACTCTAATGACCCGTACTGTTTCGTGATGCTCTTTGTTATTTTAAGTTATGTGGAGGGGTGGTATTGTTACTCTTTCTATTCATTTTTGGTTTGGTATGCTAGCGTTTGGGCAGTCCGCAGTTGTATGTTACAATGTGATACTGAAGGCGAAATACAATCGTGTTTGTGCACCTTTTGGGCTACGCCCCCAGGGTGGAGCATAAGAGCGCGCGGGACGCTTCACGAAAATCCCCTCACCACGCCACACAACTGAATAGATGACGGAAACATACGGAACTAACGGAGGTTCAATGAACTTTACTTATATTCTTATATTCGCGCGGTTAAAGCTGAGTAAAGCGATGCGGCAACGTCTTTTCGTTGCCGGGCCCATCGGACTAGAAAAATCGACCTTTGTTCCTTTGCACGAAGGTCGATTTTTAATTGGTACAAATCTGGTTACAAAAAGTGAGCTTGTGACTAAATTATTTTATGATGTAATTATTTGTTATTGTTAGAATTGTCGCTACCTACGTTACTAGCTTATTTGCAAATCTTTGTAAACAAAATTTATAGTTTTTCGACATGGGGACTTTACGTACAATATGATAATAAAAATACATAATAGAATAATGCTATTTACGTTTGGTTTTTTTACATTTTTATCGGTTTTAAAAGATTTAAAAAAAACGGGTTTTTGTTTTTATATCATATTTATTGAAAAAAAAACAATAATAGACAAAAAAATATTATTTACAATTTTGATTATTTTTGAATAAATATATCCGACATTTTCATCAGATATTTTCGAATGCTGGTTTTGTTACCATTTTATTGTTCCAATGTTTATCTTCTTGATACGACTTCTTCTTGTTCCGTAAATAAATATGTCTCTTGCCCGTTACTTTGAGCTATCCTTGTACATTGAGGTGCTGAAACAACCATAATAAGTTATAATAGGAGAAAAATTCATTGATAATACCTCTTATAATACCACGATTATTATAAAAACACTGTCATCAAAACTAGAAAAAATTGCACAGCTGTGTACGTTCCTTTGTCGCTTTATTATCCTAGCCCGTAATAAACTCGATTGTCGGCGTCATACATAGCAAACTTTCTGAGAAAATCGTTCTTTTGTTTGCAAAATTTTACGGTTGACCGCAATTATTATAACAAGTGCTTTTATAAAAATTAGTAAAAAATTTCGCAGCTGTGTCCGTTCGTTTATCGCTCTATTGTCCTAGCTCGTAAAAAAGTCGATTGTCGGCATCATAGTTACATAACTACAAATTTTTCAAATATTTTTTATATAAAATTTATAAGTAATTATGCTTATGCATAATATGCAAATAGTATTCATAAAAACAAATTAAAAAATTACTCATACATACATTCATTCGAATTGATATTTGATATATGTATAAATAAATATCCTTTATCTAGTATAAGTAGCTTTATATGTATATAATATCTAATTTTGCCCCTTGTCTTGGGATTGCTCACAAGTGTATAGAATTGTTAGTAGATCAGCAATAAGCCTAAAATAGCATGATATCTAATAAGTAAAAAAATTACAATTACCGGTGCAGTGAAAGACCTCAGACAATACAATAAAAAAAACAAAAAAGTTATACGCAATAGGGTTGAAATAAAAATTGTTTCTGATCTCACTGGTAATTACCTACCAGTCAGTGATAACTTTTACTAGTCTGAAATATTCCACTATCTTCAATCTTATGACTTATAAATAAATGACATAAAAATAAACTTACACAAAAAAAGTACTGTGTGAAACTGTCTGAAGATCCACATCAGTTTCTGGTAATCATGGTTTGTCTTTTATTGCGTCCTGGCTTGCAAGCTGCTCATCGGATTTTTCGTGGCCGCGCTTCGCTGTTAGAAATAAACATACATACACATTTGTGTATGTATGTTTATTTCTAACAGCGATTTCAGTGATTTCAGTGGTATATTTATTGGAAACCAATAAATATACCACTGATTTCAGTGGTATATTTATTGGAAAATGAAATCTCAAAAAACAACTAAAACATTACTTATTTATACCAATAATAAAATTATAAATAAAAATAAAGACAGAGTGCATAAAATTATAAAATCTTGATTTGTGCGTTGCTAAATTCAGACTTTGTAAACATATAATATGTACTAATACAAAAATCATAAATAGGTACCTAGTAATCAAATTATAGGAAGATGAAATCTCAAAATATGACTAATAAATTACTTATTACAAATAAAAATAACTATCAAATTTTCATTTATGCGTTTCTCAATTTAGACTTGTAAACATATACCTAGTAATCAAAATATTGGAAGTTGAAATCTTTAGACTTGTAGCGACCGAAAGACATAATAAATATAAATAAGCATGATAAACATTAAACTTACCTATTTAGGTTCAATAACTGTCTCATCTCTTCTGCCTTCGCAACATTTTCTTCCTAATGTTCTCACCATCAATGTTTTGGCCACCAAAATTCACTATGTTTATGAAAAACTTTAGTAACACTAACACTAAATCACGTATGCGAGTAGACAACGGCACCGCGCGAAAAAGTTGTACAGGACTGCTCTCTAAGACGCGTGGGCGTCGACTAACAGGAGGCGGAACGGCGGAAGCGACCGGCCTGCGCGCAATTTTTTGCTCATAATTTATAAATATATTTTTTTTAAATTACTGATGTATTAATTGAAAAATCTAATCCCATACGTCCCTCAAGAATTGAATGGAAGTGGATGTGGATAAAGTTTCATTGATATTACTTTACTATTGTCCAAATGAAATTGATTCTCCGTTTAATTTTTGGGCAACTTCACAACGTTTTTCTATCGAGGCAAATTTTGTCAATCGTGTTTCGGTTCCCAAACGTCACTAAACAAACTCTTCAATTAAATAAATCGATAAATAAAAAAAATCAAATTCAAAGTTTTTGAAGAAAAAAATTAATTCTCCGTGCGCTCGAAACGTCTGTTTTGGGTCTCATTTCGCCTGAAGAATGTTCGACCGTTATATTTGAAGAAAAAAAAGGAAAAAGTGTTACATAACAATAATGGACTCTCTGGCACGCTGTCAATAATATATTTTTTATTACAACGTGCACTATTTTTTTAATGTTAACTCATAAGCAACCCATACCTTATTTTATAGAAAGAAGACCTCTTCGAAAATTGAAAAGCAATTTACAAATAGTTATCACGATCACGACACTCATTAAAACTATATCGTTAACACGTCTACAAAGTTTGCTAAAAGCCATTCAAATAAAGGGTACACAGACACCAAACAGTAACATTAGTGAAACAAAATATAATTACATACATTCGTTCTCCATTAATGAACCCGTTTGGGGCGGTAAGCCTTTCTTGAACAAAACACGTCCATACATACGTTTTGTTATTCTAATACAAATGACAAAAGAAATAATAAGGTGTATTGTTTAAATATTCATCATTTTGGGGTGGGACCGAACAAAGATTGGACGTTTTTTCGTATGAATAAACGAAAGTTTTTGTTTCGGTTTTTTTAGTCATTTGATATGAATTAAAGATTACAATGACGTCAATACTACGACTGGTTTTTAGACTAAATATCTAGAAGATTTATATGTATCTCATATTTCTTATTTCGTACAATTCAAGTGATAGAAAAAATAACACACCTGCTGTATATGTATATTCGGACAGGTGAAAGATGTTTGAACAGGACCAACATTTGCATGCATTGTTTAGTCCTCTATTTAATAACCCACGCATAGATTTCAAATATTTATTTATTAAACTTACTAAGAATAATTTTTCAAATGTTAGTTTCAACAGTATGTATATTGAGATTATTTTTATAAATAATAAAAAGATCAACGTCCAATTTATTTCGGGAATCCAAATTGTGAATCCGTGCTTAAGTGCTTAATTTGAACTCAATCTTAAATATCAACATACTGACATCCGTCAATAAAGTTCAATTTACCCTGACTCAAATTTTATAAAGCAAATCTGATAATTATTAATTTCTTCAAATTATAATCTAGGGACTCTTTGACGTCGCGACTCGATGTCAGGCTGAATTCACGTCACTTTCAAGGATTTAGGCAGCCGCCATTAACTAAAGAGGATCCGGCAAGCTTAATTAAGAATTCCCTCTGAAATCCCGTCTCAGACGAACCAAAATGGCCGCGATTGATTTTAAATGAGCTCTTACAAAGACTAAAAGACGTTACATGCTAAAGTTACGGCCGACCTAAACTGCATTATCTCACCATTCTGGCATGGAAAATGTATCATAAATTCCAATTTGAATATCAAAGCTCAACCGTTTAAACGGCAACAATTGTAACAAATCGCCGCTATTGCATATTATTACTGACAATTTTTCAACGTGGCAAGTTTAATGGAACGCTATAACTCTAGGATTTGAGCGTTTATTTGCAAAACCAATCCTAGTAAAATGCTACTGTAAAAATCGTGATAGTTAAGCTTGTAAAAAATGAAAGGCATTAGAATGACATATTGTTTAATATAACAAATGTAACTAAACTCCAACTATACGTGCCGAATCAGGTATCGTTTGCAGAAGTCGTTTAAAGTAGGTAGTATTATTTTATCAATTTTTAGATAAATTCCTACCGCTGTCCATTCTGTATGGTATATTTCCTGAATTATCATCACTGACACACTTTCTTCGTTTAACTATAGCCCTTCAGTGATCTTGACGAATAATGATGACGTTATCCCTCATGCACTTTACAACTATGTGATATAAACAACTCAAATCCCACTTACCGCCACTGCACTTAACATAAACACGGAACTTCATAAGCATGTTCAGACAACACAATTCTCATTTAGAATATCTCTTCATATTTGCGCGAAACTTTAATATCCTGTTTCAGCCAGAGATGACAGTTTCAAGAAAATGCCGAGACGTAAATAAGACGGCGAAATTTTGTCGTAAGTGAGAAAATACAGCAGCTGTTTAATGCTGGGATGGGACACCTCACGGAAAGCTGGCTCGTTATTATGATTTATGCTGCGCCGAAAATGTGAATTCTAAAGAAACACCTGAAGGTATTACTGGGGATATTTACGTACTCTCATTGTGTCGCAACATGATATGTTTTAAATGAAAATTTAAGAGATCCAGGGATTTAAACGGTTGGGCATATTTGAAGTAGGTAACATCACTTTCGGATTGTGAGAAAACCTACTTTTCGACAAGTATTCCCGTACAAAAAAAAA
>CAJQZM010024456.1:0-20784 GCA_907164665.1 Colias nastes | reverse complement strand
AAAATTTTCGCAGTTTATCACGTGGTGCGCAGCGAGCACAACTTTTTGAAGTTGCAAATTGGGATTTACATCACCCTAACTGATCCAAACAACATACCAAAAATGCAGAACTACATCGTGCTTTGCGAATTTAGGGTTTTTTTGTGTCGATTTCTACTGGCCTATTGTTTCTTATAAGTTTACCTTGCTCTATGGATGGATATTGGATACATACATCTTATGTTTGAAAAATTGAGCTTTTACTGTACTTAATTAGAAGATATATACATATGTATGTATCTAATTTAGGTCGATGTTTTGTAATATTCATATTTTGTACAGAAAAACGATAACATAAGTAAAAAATATATATAAATAAAATATTTATATAATTTTTAATACCATAAAATAGAATAGAGCCTCTCCCGATGAGTTGAATTGCGATTCAATACACGAAGTGTTTACGCTTACATAAAGCAATAAATAAAATACCAATAAAATGTCATTGAAGCATTCAGCCCTTAGGGCACCAATAATACTGTCTGTCTTCATATAAAATAATGCCGATAAAAATAAAAGAACATTACAGAGGATTCATACAAGATGATAATTTTAATCCAATCAGAAATTTAATAAAACCCCATATTTATCTACACAAATTTTATCTTCAGTTCATTTAAAACGCATAACTTTAAATTTTTATTACAAACTTAACCAATACGCCTTTTGTTCCTAATTAAAATAGCAATAAATCTAGTAAATATAAAATTGCATTCAGTTGGGGCAAATAAAAGTCTTTTCAACATATTATTATTGGTCAGAAGCCGACGCTTATTTTCATAATAACGTCCATGATGCGTAAATATGATATTTTACGAGCAATGATGCCAAATAAATTTAACGTTGAATATAACTGGAATTAAACGTGGGTCAAATAAAAACAGGGAAAGAAAAGTGTGAATTAATATTAGTTTTTATTGTTTTATACTATGTGTGTATTGGTTCTTATTCGAAAAAAATATAAAACGTTATTCAAATAACTTTAATAAAGTCATAACTCAAAGGTCGTATTTAGCAATGACAGGATAAAATAATTAATGGTACTGCAAGTGTAAAATTATTATTTTGATTAAAATCAAAGCATTTCATAAACATACTTCGTCAAAAACAAAAATTGTCAGTTGCAACATTTAAATCTTACGAAAGCGCTCAAGTAACAAGTAAATTATTAAAAAAACAAAATACCCGACTGCACACTAAAAAAAGAGTGATTGAAATGAATCTAATGATACCGCATACATATTTTTTTAAAGGGAAATTTAGAAAAAATATTATTATGTCTTTATCCCGTGGGACTTTTAGGATAAAATGTATCCTATGACACTCCCGTAATCAAGACAAATCTAACGATACCTCATACATCAAAATCCATCAAGCCGTTTAGGCTACAGGTGGTCACAAAGGAAAAGACATACATACATACTTACATACACTCGAAAAACATTACCCTCCTTCTTTGGCAGTCGGGTAAAAATATAGGCATTGCAAATTTAATAGCATCAGATTCGGCCGTTTAATCCATTCGATACATCACGCACCCAAATAAATATAATATGTAGCCATACATTCTACGTAGATAATAATTTCGTTCCCCCGCAATAATTTGGCTTGATGTCATAATTTTTGCGCACGGTTGGGCCCAGAATGGAATTTCCGATAGAATTGGTACATTTCACTCGAAAGCAATGTATTGTTACTATTGCTGTGGACTAAACAATAGCAGATTTTTTAGTTCGCTTAATCCTTTGTGAATGTGTAGTGAAATGTGTAATGTGAATCTATGTGCATGATTTCGTTATTTATAATAAGGAAGGACTGTCATCAATATGGACTTTCTGCTTCGAATAATTTCTATTCATTCGATCCATCATGAGCAATATTTTGTGTATGATGCTATAAAAGCTTAATAAATAATAAAAACATTAATTATTATTGTATTGAGGTACCTTCAGATCGAAAATAGGTATGTATCATCAGAGTTGTGTAAAACCACAACAAACAGTGAACCATCCTTCTCAGAACTTCAAAACTGGGTAAACCGCACTCTTTTTTATCACTTTTAAAACAATGTATTTGCAGGAAATGAATATCTTTCGCGTTTAATATTCTGTAGCGACAAATGAGCTGAACGTGCTTCGGGTTCGGGAGTCTTGTGAGATATTAAAAATTGAATTAATTTTAATGAACATAGCGTAGTATCAGCTGCGCATGGAATCTTTTGTTGTGACTGCTCGGGGAGAAAGGGGGGACTTAATTAAGTGTCGGTGAAGCCCTCTCTACTTAATGCAATGACTTCACGCCTCGTTTAACTTTCATAAAATTCTTTTAAACTCAGCAATTTTTCTCTTAACTAGCCGAATGGAATTACCGCTTTGAGTGGCTACAATGTAGCCGTATAAATGTCTTCCGAGTAGTGCAAGCCGTAAGGGGTGTCTTGTATCCTTTGATAGGGGATTAATTGGATAATGAGGTAAGATGGCTCATACTGTATGCATATGAGTTGCTATGGTGTTAAAATTATAAATAAGGAAATTATGTATAATATTCCCGTCATCCTATAATATAATCCTTAAACAAACAATGGGGAATTTATCTACTTTTTTTAACAATAATTTAATAATTCATAATTTAATAACACTTCAGAGTGCAAAATCACCCCTAAAACACAATATAATTGAAATCGATACTTATACCTCATTACGTACACAATGTATAATCCTCATTAAGATGAAACATTTCAAGCAATTTTGAAACTTAAATCCAATCCCTAAAATGTATTACAGATCGTTAAATTTAGAAGATCTACATTTATTTATTTGAACAAAAACTTGGCTTTGATAACAAAGGGACCTCCCTCGTGTTTCCCGCGGATTTATAAATAGCTATTGTTGGATTAAAATGATTAATTGTAAGCTATAGCGAAATATTTCAGGTGTCAAAGATAAGGCCTTGCAATCTTTATTAATAACCCTCTGCCTGCCGTAGTTTGGACAAATTACTCCTATCGGTATTCTCATTACGCGTTGGACAAATACAAAGTTGATTCAATTGTTAAAAATAAACGAATGCTTGTAATCCATACCAGTATTAAGGATAACATTCCTTAGGAAGTTAGCTCAAGCTTTAGCATCGAACCTAGGAATTTCGATATTATTTTTTTCTTAAATGTTTTAGGTTGTAAACATTGTCTTTGTAATATTGATATTATGTCGGCATTTGAATTTTACTGATCTTATAATCGATACGGTGGTGCTTATTCATATCTTGCCTCTCAGGACGACAACAATATAACTAGCTATTAGTATTAGGATGTAACCCGGAATGCATTTTCGTATTTACATAAACATATTTTAAACACCGCCCCGTTCATTACAAAACAAAATCTGTCATAATGAAATAAAAAAGGACGGCACCATATCGCCGTCCCTAAACTCAAGTAATGTGACGTTTCGTAACAAACGATAGAAGGGTCGAAAGCGAGGGTGGACCGTGTCAAATCGACCCGGCTTGGATATCGCCGCGTGCAGTTACGGGTTGTAATGAATACGTTGCATTTAGGGTTTGCAAATTTAAATGCTATAAAGCTATTACTCCACAATTATCGGGATTACCGAGTTAGTAAGGGATTTTCAAGATTGTGCACCTAATTTGATCTTGAAGATGAAAGGGATCCGATTTTGACTAATCTAGCAGTTTAAGAATAGAAATATTTTTAGTAAGACGATTTTTTGCATAATTAAACCGCTTCAAATGAGTATAACATCTTTACTAAACAGAGAAACATCAAAACATAAAAAACTTCGTAATTACGTGTGTTGTAATACTCTATCTTTTTATACTACAGGTAAATAAGTGCTTATGAATGTTTATGCGCGTAATATTCCTTTTTTATGAAAATTAAACTTAAACAACCAATGATTTTACAAAACGACGTAAACAAAATAAACTTCTAAGTCTATTTCAACTGCAAAATCCAATAAACACTGGACTCTGGACAAATATTAATTGTTATTGTTGGCAACAAATGTCGTCGGTAAATATTTCTCACGATTTATCCTAATACACGTCAATATAAATAAAGAGATAGCGGCCACGTGACCCCAGCAAGCAACTTGCAGAACCATAACCTTAAATCAGGGACAGGGTTCTAATTGCTCAGAAAACATTAGCGGAACAGAAATTCTTAACCATAAGTTATTAGCTTAAAGCGATTGTAACTAAATAAATTAATAATAAGTATTGTTTTTTGTATTATTTGTTGTATCGTATGTGACCAATGAAGTTTTATTAAAATTAATGTAAAAGTATTAACTATTCTATTAGTTGCCCCAATACATACGATGTTCAATGCTAATGCTCAATTTAAATATTTTAATTTATGACTATGAACGGCTTGCATGTTCTGTGTTATTTAATAAAATATAAAAAGAAAAGAGGAGGAGGATTTTGAAAATTTATTTCAGTCTTGATGGGACCACTTTGTTTACCCTGACTTTAAAATACATAATTGAAATAAACAAGTGAGCGGTGACATGCTTGCATAGTGCATCGGATAGAACAAAACAACCACAAACATACACACATCTGCATCGTTAGCAATAAATCAATTAAGCATCTGCATCTATAAAACATACAGTTCAAGGCATTGTTTTCAGGTCAACAGCTCTCGTATGGAATTTTCGGTCACTATTAATTAATAATGGTCAGGTTTGGGTTGGTAGAGTTACATATTAATAATAGCTACTATAAATATTAAGTAATTAAGATTCAAAATACGCTGGTTCTAATGAGATGCTGTATTCCGTTCATGCGATTTAATAAAGTGAAAACGAACGAAAAAACGTACAATTTTTTCTCAACAATGTTGCATGCTTATCTAGCTTCCCACATCTTTTCTTTCTCTTTCTGTCTCTCCTTAAGATGTGCTCTTTGCAATACTATTTCTGTCTTCTTCCTCATATCACTCTTGTCACACTTTGCGATGTTCCCCCATCTCTCTCTGTGGTTCCTGTCATTATGCTTCACTCGTGTAGCAAACCGTCAATAGAAGCTTTAATCTGGTCAGTCCTTCTCATGGATGACCGACCGCGTGCTCTAGTACCCTCCTACCGCTCCCTGCACTACAAGAAGCTTTATGGACCTCTCGTAACGTCGCGTCGTGAGCCAATTCTACAATTTTTTTAAAATAACCGCTTATAACTCAAGCCTTATCCCACGCGTCGTGACTTAAGCTCCGCCGCCCAACACAGTCTACTTTTACAAAGATAATATTATTCCCCTAACTGTTACATCACTAGGGTACTTGTGCATTGCGTAAACGATCTCTGCCCCGGACAATTTGATTCGCAATAAATTGTTTTCATTTCAATGTCACTGTCAGTGTTGCGCCAATTTAACCCCCTTGCTTCGTAATGAATCAATGAATTGGGTTTAATCTGGAGCTTGAGGAAAATTGAATTAGATTCATACAATTTTTTCGGGATTTATGTAGCAAGGCATGAAGCACTAAGTCGGGTGAATTATTGATTTAATTAGACGTAAATGTATTTTAAGAATCTGAAAGTATTGAAAGTGGCGTGTTAAATTTAACTAATGATAACAATAAAGCTTAGTGAGTTTGTGATTTAATTACGAAATTGTTTGAATGGATTGTTATAAATGAGATTATAATTGAATTTTATTTAAATGTACGAGCTTGTACGAGGCTCTTTTGAAAATTCATTAAAACCGTAAATCTATATTATTCCTATGTAGCGTAGTGTGACATTCTATTTGTTCTAATTTTAGTTAAAATAAATATAAATTCAGAAGTTATCTTGAAATCTATAGTTATGTAAGTACGTACATACAACGTTGACAACCACATCAAAAACAATTCTAATTTAATAGAAACATATTTCCGAGAATAGCGTCATACTAAAATACTCAGCCCAAAATAACCAAAGCTATTATATAAACGGTATAATTTGCTTCTTAAAAACAATGATTAAATAGGCATCATTCTTCAACTGGCTCGTTAGCTAGAAACAGTTTTGAGAACAAGCTGTAGTTAAAACAATATTTATCTTGACAATTAGTAAAAACCGACACAGTCGCGTCTTATAAGCTCGCCTTCCAGTATAAAACAGAGAGCTTTTTATGTAGGCTATAAATATATAAAGACAATAAAAATATATAGAGTCATGACTCATGACGCCACATTTATTTATTTGTAGAGTTCTTGATATTTAGTATTTACTTGAAAATTTCAACAAAAATTAATGGTTTTTCAGCAATACCTTCATCTACTATAAGGAATTTTACACAATTTGCTACAATTAGTATTTCAAGTTGCCCAGTGCCATATTCTGCAGATAAAATATAAATCTTAGCCATTAATTTATCTCAGAGGAATAGTAGCTGTTCTTAGAGGAAATTGAAAGAACAGACATGCTACGATTTAAAAACCTCCTATAAAAGTAACGCCCTGCTGGCCGCTTCACTGGTTGCCATACTTTATCCTGCGTGTTTGCGTGCAGCCTGCGCAGTATATAAATTAAAACATAATTGTATTATCGTGACCTCACGCCCTAACGCGCTTAGCCTGGGACCGCTGACGTGAAATGATGAAATTAAAAAGAAACTGTTATTAAAGAAAACGTCGGAGAATTTATTCAATTTCATGGCGATCAGAGTACGCTGCATTTTTAATCAATTCGCGTGAGCTTGTGCCGTAATCGGTTTATTTTACACTGCATAAAATGCTCATGGTTTCTGATATTGGGTAAATTGAATAAGAGTATTTGGTAATTAAATTTTGTATCTCGATATTCATATTTTAGAGGAAGTTATTAAAGTATTCTATAAAAAAATTCACGTCTCTGTTGGGTTCTTTTCACGGAAAGACCAATGTACCAAGCTTTAGATTAAATGATCTTTATTTGTACATAATTATTAACTTGCAGTTTGTTAGTTATTTTATAGGTAGTATAAAATACAATTCCCAACTATTTAAGCAACTTTTATCTCTTTTAGCATCGCCATAGATAGAAACCGTTTAACAATACAGTAAATCGAAAAGGACCTTATAAATAATTTATACCAGTTCAATTTATTCGATATTTATCTGTAAAAGAGAATAAGCAAGACGGTAAATTTCGCTTTATTACTAGTCCAGTAGCAAAGAGAAGCAAAACAATGTTTTACAACCGGTCTTGCCAGCACAATGTCAACACTAAACTATTTGATTTACATTCGTGCCTTCATTATTTGTACTTAGTGATTAACATTACGCTTTGAGGTAAACCTGAATGTGAATGTTACATAACATCTCCGGATTTGTTTACATTTTTTAATCGTATTATTTGATAGTGAACTTTTTTTTATTCTTTGACATACCGGTCGCATGTCAAAGAATAAAAAAAAGTTCAGCGATATATTTCTATATGTTGTCTTATGTATTGTTGTAATTTGTATTTAATGTGTATGTAATGACAATGTAATATGATGTAATGACAAAAAAAACTAATAGATTTTCATGTCATTTTAAAACTTTGACATTTTCTAACTCGCACTTTGCCAGTATGCACTCCTATAATATAAGATATAGCTGCAGTGAGAGCAAGTATGGACTGATGATGATTATACAATTTTATTTATAAGAATACAGAAAACTATGATTAATTAATTATTTGATAATCTGGGTATATTTTGGGGGTTATTGTTATAAATATTGATTCAGGTTCCCTTATATAAATAATTCAACACAAATCTCGTTCATTATTCATTGTCTATGTACAGATAATGCAAGTGTTTCATTATTCAGATTATATTCTAGTTCGGATTATTTATATCTACCTACATAAACTTGAATATTGTAACATGTATTTATGTAAAAGTTAAATTAATTGGGTAAATATTAAAGTTCTTTGGGTTAATATCGCACACCAATTTACATTCCAAAAACATACAAATAGCAATTAGTTCTCCACGATGTATTATTAGTATAAAGTCTGTTGAATAAAGTTATTAATTCGCCATACACAGCCATAAACTCCCGAAGAGTAACGACTACCAAGTCTCGACACTATTGTTCACTAAAAGACCGCAAAGTTGCTTCAACTTTAATAGGTCTAAACTGTTTAGCTCCAAATTTGTGGCTTTTGCATGCTATTGAAATTTACGGCTTAAAGTTCCTTGCTAGCACATTAAGTCTACGTGTAGCATACGCTATACATTGAACCAAGTTTTATTGAAGGTGCATTTTATCAGATCAGCGGCGAGCTCTTATTTGTTTAGGCTTTGTTTACTGTACATAAAGTTAGCTCTACAACTTCATAATATAATCGCATATAGAGTTTTTAACGACTCAGATTTGGATTGGACATGATTACTTGTTGAACATTATTTTAATTAACAATTTTTAAATATAGACATTAGTATTGTTTAAATCATATAAAACAAGGATCCTCTATAAGATAATTATAATAATATGTAAAATTAAGATGAATATAATATGCGTTGTAAGTATAAATGATAGCGTTAATTCTTATCTATACGGCTCATTGATTTTCTAAGATTTAATACTCCTAACCTATTTTAAAATTTTTCTATTTCACTTTATCATTTTTAGCTTTTAAAAATATCAGTGTGTTAATAACAGACACGTGCGTCAAAATAATAAAGAGGGTGTGAGCAAAAAGATTCACCCCCGCAATATTCGTCTATTTATAAGCGATTCCTACGAGAACATATTAAAAAATACTTATAGCACGGATGTCTCTATTAACACATCTCCCTTCGCTTTAGTATCGATTATACAGATTGGTTGCACGTTCGAGCTTTTTTAAATAAGTTTCATATTGTTGTAACACTTATATCTGGGTGTGTATGGAAATAATTAACTGGGCCAAGAAGATAGAAAATAGAACTTTAAAGGTGTAGAATTTTAAGAAAAAAGGAATGAGGAAGAAGACACAAAATAAGTTTAATTTTAAGTAAAACTAAAGTCATAGGTAAATTAAAAAAGCACTTTATGTAGAGACAATACACTAAAATTTAAAAAGTCGACAGTAACTAATGAATGAAAATGTTGAATTTAAATATGATACTTCAATATCGCATATAACTCTAACTTTGTTTACAACATACTAATTACTTAAAAAGTAAACAATGTTGGACTCCTACATTTTCACCTAACGGACTTTATTTGAATACCTCCAAGTACCTAGAATTTGAATAACGGCAGTCAAGCGCAAATAGAGCAAAGCATTTTACGGTAAAAGGAAGGAATATAAAACTATTTGCCCATTTCCCACATTTTATAGAGTAACTTGTATTTTAAGGAAAGAAAACTAACATTAACGTTGCATGTAAATGGTGTGGTTTTCCGTGCGATGTTTACGAGCGAGGATGTACAGACATCATGTCTAGTATTATTGTTATTACGTACGATTAACTTTTGTTCCTTGTTTTTCGTCTTTCTCTTCGTTTTTAAAATTAATGTTGAAAATGTGTTCCAACGAAGTGAGGAGTGGGGGCCTGGTGACAGGTAAGTAATATTTATTACCTAGTTTAGGCATCAGTCTCACACTAATTTATATGTACTGAAAATGTGTAAACTTATTTTATGTAACTGATGTAAAAAACAAACTCGTTTATTTTATTTTATTATTATTTATCAAATAGGACAGCTAAGGTTTTATAACAGTGAAGGTGATTACTCAATGTGTGTTGGAATTCGGTTTAAATTGCTTTATTTATTGGTTAGTTATTTTAATCGTTTACACAAAATACGTTACAGAGCCATTAAGTTTTATTAGACTAGTATTTCTAGATTTGGTACCTAATCACATAAGCGTTAGAACAAACGATCTGTTATAATGATAGCAGTTCATTTTAATGGATATACCTAGCAATACGCAAAGATTATAGGCGTAGTTATTTTGATTGGACATGTTAAATTCATTACTAGAATTTTATATAGATATAATAATTCAGTTCTTAGCTATATGGAAATTTTGATGAAACACATATATTTTAAAATTAATGGTAAATAACTAGAAATCAGTGCCTCCTTTAAAAAAAATATTTAATTTGTTTCGCAGCCCATCAAAGTCAATAAGTTATATCACACTACACGTTTTCGCAATGTTAGGCAAACATCTATACTATCAACGTCTTTTTAAGCTTTTCTATGAAGAACAATATTTTGTTATTTTATAAAAGAAAAATGCGACACTGCAAAACAGAATTTGTCATCATAAGTAACGACATTACCAAAAATTCACATCCGCGTATCGCACTTCGTAAATGTCATTACGCTAAGTGAATCTCCAGACATAGCTAAAATGTATGACTGTAACTTGTCGCACACTTCGACGACGGCACCCAAAATAGACACCCTAAACTTTTAATATGGAACATCAACGGAGGCGCCTATCCCGTACCCAGACGACTTTTATGACTTTCAGCACAAATTGCTACTGCTCTCCATTTAAATACGCTTCTAAACATTCGACAACTTTTTTATTTCCTTGTTCCACTTTCTCGAATAGAAATCAAAGGGCCGAGGATGACGGGCGTCTTAATCGAAGAGGAAATGGTAATTTATAACGTGGTTAATTTAATCCTTTGGTTATTCTCAGGGTTGTTAAACTTTTGTACTGAGCTTGCCACGAATGAATGATTGCTTCTATGAAAAACAAATTTTAAAGTATGTAAAATACCTAAAAACATAATTTTAAGGATAACCCAAATATTTTGTTTCGCAATGGACTATAGAAACAAAAATGTTTTTAGAAATGACACACGTATGGAAATCCCTGTAATTTGCATATAAATGGCACATTCCAATTATTAAATTACACAGAAGATATGTATCTACCAAGTTACTGAATGTAGTGCCGGAACAATGCAACGTCTACAGCCAACAACTATTTCCGTACACAACACAAGTTTACAAACAAGAGTACAAACAGAATTACTCCAATTATTATATTAAACCTTCAACGATATCTACAAGCCACAGACTGGAATGACAATAATGTGAAGACTGAACTAACTTACCCGCAACTAAGCGCAAGTTAAAGTTAGCTATCGGGTAAGTCAACCGAACTTTCAAACTATCAGTTTTGCGAGTAAAACCTCTGTTTTAACTCAGTCTCCTTAGATAATATCCTGTGATGCATTCTAGATTCTTCTAGAAAGTTCGGCAAACTGCTTCAACTAATTCGATTAGTTATCTGTTAGTTAGCGGAGCGTTTAGATAAGGTTCGAATTTGGAACTTCGCCCTGGATTTACTATAACTTGGAAATTAAAATCAAATGTTACGCTAGAGGAACTAAGAAATTTTCATTCTTTACTCTTTAAACTGCAAGTAAATGTAATACGAACAAGAATTATTTTTGAAAACCTTTTTTTTCTCCTTAACACTACTTAGCGTAGAAATCATTCCTATAAAATATTTACATATAAATATTGTTCTACTTATCTGAATAGATCGATCGATTTAAGGGGATCCTTAAATCGATGAAAATACCACTTCCCACGAATGCACAATACCAGACTTAACTGAATATTAGCTTCGCGTTATGGCATTAAGAGATTACACCTACCGCATTATGTAATCAGTAATTGACATTTAACCATAAATATTGATAGCCAACTAATATCCAGGGACATAATAGTAATCCGGCCATTATGGCTGTAATACCTGCGACATAATCTATACAGATGGACCCATAAAAGCCTTTCAACGTACCTCACAGATCATTATAGAATTTTCAACGAGAGCCAAATTAATTATTATTCATTGTATTTTCAAAGATTAATGGAGAAAATTTGTTTAGCTCTGGTTCAATTATTTTAGATGAATGTCACGATGCTACGTAATGATGCTTGGCGTTAACCAATTTTGCTGAACGGACTGAACTTTCAAAGACATTTCAAATTTATGGTCACCTAATTTCCTTTGTAATCTTGTTCACACAAACTTTTTTTACATTATTTAAAGATTTTTTGTGTTGTGGAATTGTCATGCTATTTGTTGAGCTCTTTAATATAAGTGATACATAAATAACTTTTTGCTTAAACCTCAATATAAAAAAGAAATACATATCTAGAAAGCTACAATGTTTATGATATTTTAATTTAATTAAAAGTAACTGAAACCGCAGATTTATAACTCAATTTTAAATAATGTAGTTTCAGACTTCACAGCCTTGCAATCTGCAAAAACAACAGACAATCGTATAATTACGTTAAAACTTTATTCTTTGTCACTTGTATTCTGCACACGAAACAAAAATAATTTAGTCCTCGTTAACATACTGCTGTCTCCTTCTAACCACAGCGTCTCTTTCACGCTCACTAACCATAGTATATAGTCCGCTTAGTTTTAATTACGCCTCCGACAAAGATATTGCCTTTGTTAAGCCTTCCAACATTAGTTTGCTATGCTATAAAAGGAGAACCAAACATATTACAACTAAAATATAATGGCTGGTTTAGAGCATAAAATTAGCATTACGATCTTCTATAGGCTTAAGCAAGCCAAATATGTGAAGTATGTTTAGAATTTAAATCTGAATCTTTCACTTACTCCCACCCCTTCACTTCTCAAGCAGAATCTTAATACGTCCATGATACCAAATCCGCATAGTGATTACATTAAGTACAGAGCGTGGGATGTATCTTCGGTCTTCATCTCGATTGAGGCTTTCCATAATATTCTCGAGAGTAAACCAAATACGAGAGCACCGCAGCGCAAATTGTAAATACTGCGTCGCATCCTTGCTTAGACTCGAAATTGCTTGCACAGCAAAGATAAATGCAACAAGCCGGGATGTTTGAGAACGCCACGGCAGTATATTGAGTTGAGCATGTCTGCGAATGCGTAGATGGTAATTCTAATTGCTGGATACCAATGTATCACCTATCCACCGGTAATAGAGTCCAATTTTAAGTTCATAGTATGTGTTATTAGATGCGTAACGTTATAAGTTATAATCTGAATGTGTTTGAACTGCGTATGTTTTCTGCGTCTATGTTGAATCGTAGGTACAATTTATCCTTCCTTTAATACTTGGATGTCTTCAACTTCAATGTAAATATAACTGAATAAGGGACGTAAAAGATCATGTGAATTAGATATGAACCTTATGAAGAAGCTTTTAAAAATGAAAACAACTGCAACGTAGTATGAAATATGCCCTTTTAGAATATTATTGTTCGACTCTGTCTAGATGCATTACACTGATTAATAAAAAATACCCAGTCTCTCAGACGGAAGTCAGAGCTAAAAATATCCCCGTACTTTTCTTTCTTGAAACCATTAGGAAAATAGAATTATTATGAAAGCAAAATTCATACTCGTAGAAATAATATTAAGCTCGTAACTTGTTTTCAGACATTTAATGTAAAAATAGTTTGTAACAATAGTAACAATAGCTTTTTTTTTTGCATACAGTAGGAATCCTTACTATAATATTCTCTATTAATGCGAATGTAACTCTGTTAGTCTGTTTTGAAAACGAACAAAGATGGAAGGTATAACATAATTAAATACAAAATACTGAATTTCGCTAGTACATATTACAACCGTTGTCGATAGATTCCTGAAAAATGTTGCTTACAATTTATTTTGCTCTGACTCCTAAATTTTCAACACTGGTTGTACATAACAAGATTTACATAACAAATTGTTGTGAACGTGTTGCGCCTAGGCTACCTAGCTTATTCTGATCGCAATAGAGTGCGTGGGTTCGAACCCGGCCGAAGCACTTGTGCTCAATAATATGTCGACATTCGCAAAGTATATTAATGGTGTTATGCAGATATGATAAATCGCTTCATATGACTAAGAGGCGTTTGAATTTATTGCTATGCATAATTTTATTGACTTGTATGAATAATGAGAGATATCAAAGAGAAATTATTCAAGGTGTGAAACATACGATGTCACTTCATTAATATATCGCCATCAAGGATGAGATATTTAACATCTTAATCTTGTGCTTTTGTACTAAATTATGTGCAGACTTTATCTCGATAATACACATTCTATATAACGATTTGTATAAATTTATAAAGAATAGAAAAATAGAAATAACGATTTGTACTAAAAACGATCATCAATAATTTGAAAGTATTAAATCTGTGAGTGACGCGCAACTTATATTTCTTAAAATTATTAATTATCAAAAACGATATTTCTTAAGTTTATTAGTTCAGAAGATATTTAAGGAATGTATAGAAACCGTTTAAGATATATATTAACGTTTACAAGGACGAAAATCGAGCCCAGCTCTATACACAGTACCTAAACAAATATTGATCCTTAGTCAACAGCAGATGTCTCTCATGTTCTCGTACTTATTTTTTTAAACCCCTGATTGACAGCTATAATATAAATTATTAATGAAACTCGTAATAGTAGGGGAGCCCAAGAGGGGATTTTGGGATTTACTCGAGCGCGTCAGATTACTATAAGGGACGGTACCTTAGCTATTCATTAGTACCTCTAGTCAATATGAGCAGTTATGGTTGGTGGGTGCGCTCAGGGGCCCCGCTGGAAAATTTGAATAATCCATAATTCCCTAAGGTTGAGCTCGAATCGTCAGATTAGCGAAATGGGGACTTCTTATATTGTAATTAACCCCCCCATATATTAATCTGACGCGCTCGAATAATATTACTTTAATTTTTTACCCTTTCTTCATAGCGATTAAATCGCCACTTAAATCGTCAGATTAACGTATACTTTTTTTCAGTGACGTCCTGGAGCATGCAAAATATCAATATCTAACGCGCTTGAGTATTTCCAAGCCAATTTTTTTCTTTTTTAAATTAAAAAAAATCAAAAAACCCTTCCCCACCGCTAAAAGTGAAAACATTATAGGACCTTTTTTTCTCGCTATGGTCTAATCTACCAATTCTAATAGGTTCCCGTGACGCTCGAGTAAATCCACATTTAGCATCCTGGGCTCCCCTACTATAAGGACCACCAAGGCATCGGGAATTGAATTTAAGACAGATATTACTCGAGGAATTAAAGATACATTGTAATGCTGACATTTTGTAATGAATCCTTATTCATTGTATTCGATTAATGTGTATTTAATATTATAATTCGTATTACTTATAATTAACAGTCTACTTCTGTTAATTTTGTGAATTCAATATTAAACAATTCTTATATCTCGTAATCCTCAATAGTGTATAGTCATCGTTACAAAAATAGCAAGCTCACAGAAAAAAGTGACTGCAAAACGTTCTAAAATTGCCAAGCCATGCATCTACTTCAAAATAATAATCACGTCATTTTACATGAACATTGAACGTTGCAGCGGACGTGTTTCCTTAAAAGCGATGTAATTTTAAAAAGCGAGGCAAGTATATTTAGCTCTATCGGATATTGACAGTAACATGAGAGGACATGGCCACGCCAACATGGAGTTTCTGGCGCCATTTTATCATGGCCATTGACAGTGTTTTGGCGAGAGGGTTTGACATGAACTAAAGTGCTCTTCAGAATGGATTGGACACAGCGCGACTAGCGATGTGAAGGAATCAAGATTTAGTAGGATAGGGTAACCTAAAAATATTGCGAAAGTTTTGTTAGAATAATAGTAAAATAATTAAAAAGGAAGTTTGAAAGTTTTAAAATTCAGTCTTAACTGATAAGTTATTTAATAATTTTTATGTTTGTAAAGAAACTTGCAATTCCAGAAGGAATACGAACATTTCATGTGACTGAAATGCAGTATGCAAAATATTATAAAAAAATGTATTGATTTCTAATCTATGTAATTAATTAATTTTAGCAGAGAGTATGCTGATGGACTCAGACCTTAAATACAATGTATACTAAGAACAAGAAATGCAAATACTACTAGGCGAAGCTACTAACAATAGCTCTTGAAACAAACATTTCTGTTCAACTATTGCGTTTCCACACACCTGTTTGTCCTTAAATTCACGTAAAGCGCTACGCCGAGGGTTTAGCCAGTTTCGCTAACGTTTATGTAGTTGCTTTAAGTCTTGGGCTTATAATTTATTCACCTGCTTAGTTAAATGGCCGTAATAACACTACGTACTCTCATGTACTTTCCTACGACAATCGGAATTTTGCTTTGTATTATATCTCAACCGATTAACATCTTTATTCATAGGGGATAAGATTTCGTTTTGAGGGGCTAAAGTTTTAATTTTCCTAATACAGCCTCTTTATCGTGTATGGCTACAAAAGCGGAACCTCTTTGAAATTCACCGCTCGAGTCGCGTTCAGATCCTATGAAAGATTTTTGCATTTATGTCCCGATATGTGCTTCAGATACCAACCCTAGTTTATTTTTATAGTCTACCGAAAGTAGCGAATTAGGAATAATATTATACGCTGCATAGATGAAATATATAAGGCAGGTTGTACACATGTCTCAAAAGTTTATTAATATTATGAAATATACAGACCTTGCAACATACACACAACACCACCCTTGTTTCCAAAAACAAACAGTGACTGAAAACAACTAAATATCGAGGAATAATTGTTTAAGTCGTCGCATAAATAGTATTAATTCTACAAATCCCGCGGCAAGAGGCGGCAAGAGCAAATTAATGAGTCGCAACTCGCAAGCACACACGCTACCGTTACTCACATGGGATTATAATGCTCGGTGTAAACTCACTTTATTAGCTTACCAACTTGTAGTTGGAACTGCAGCTATATACTGAACATAGAGTATAGGTTCGACTAGAGAAGACAAAGGAACTCTACTAAAATTAAGGTACCTACCTACGAAGAAATTAATTACTTATTTTGTAAAAGCACCAGTATTACATATAAATGTTCCATTGTGGCTTACAGCATTTCAAAATTTTAAAATTTAGGACATCACAAATAATATTACATATTACTTTCATAAAATATTCGTCGCCTACTAGGTACATGTTTAAATTTTTAACTGTTCATAGACTCGTGCACCATCTAGTTTATTATATAATCTGTGCGAAAGGTTTCAGATTAACAGATTGGTAAACACTGATGGACGTTTTTTGTAAGCTGTCTGACAAAAAGTATGCGTACGTTTAACTTTGATATTGTATTAAATCGCGTTTGAGAGATAATCTCTATTCTATTGAGTGGAATTTTACATAATCCTTAAATTTTTAATTTTGTTTAAGTTTTTATATTATGTTTAATGTTAGTATTAATTTCCCCGATCGAAGAAATGAAATCGTTATATGAGTTTTCTTATAAACTTAATATTAAAATACAACTGGAAAAACCTTTTTTAGAATTTATCTATTCCAACAACTTGTTAGCAGTTAGCATTTGCTTACATTAATCCATTGCAATCTGGGACAGTCCATCAATTTCTTATCTCGATACTTCAAACTGTCAGCAAACGTTGATTTTACAGACGAAAACCAATTAGAAATGGTTTAAACTTTAAAATATGCATGTCGAATGCGGTTTGCGACTCGCCTAGATACGGGGCTGCATCACGTCATCTTAATTTAATATTCAAAGCTCTGGATTATATCAAGTAAATGCAAAGCGTATTTAATTTTAGCTAGTCAAAACAATTTTAAGTACAAGCGCTAAGTCATTTGGGATTATGATATTGCGAACTGATAGGGAATGGACAAAGTATTATTTTAGTTGAATTATTCGGACTACTTATTTTGTGTTGGAATAAATTTTATGTTGAGTCTGTATTACTTGAAGTAATATTTTACCCATATTTTAACTGTTATATGCATCGGTACATATTATGTATTTAATGATTATCGATTTTCCTTATCATCTTAAAATCAGTTTATGTATAAACATAAGTTAGATGATAGAAAATAAGACATACCTAAGTCTTAGATCATAATTATTATGCCGTATTGTTAATTCGACATGAAAAGTGGTATCATGGCATTGTTCTTCAAACAAGCATTTACTAGTTCCACATTGTTCTACACACATGCCAAATGAAACCAAAGACGTTCAACTATACGATTTTGAGTAAATAAACAAAAAAAAAAACTTTTTATTAACCCCGAAATCGTGAAGGACCTGCGAAGTAGGTAACAAGGAGTTATAACGACTGTTTTAACAAAATAAAATATATGTCACATTACGCGACAAATGTCAAAACTGGGAACTCACGTTCGCTTTAATGTTCCCCTCCGTCAAATTTATTTTCCCCGTCTTTATGATGATTACGTATGGTTCTAATTCCGCAAGTTGGCAAACATTTTTTTCCTCATTCCACGCAAATGCGTGGATACGATGCTGCGTTACGGCGTCAGCTATCCCGGTTAATTGAATTGTAACAGACAAACCAAAAGTGTGTATAAAAGTAAGTATGTATTGTTTTGAGTTGAAAATAAGCCTCTTTATGCACAATCCATTTAAACTAATCGCTCACTCTACGGTCTTTATTTACTTTGTTGGAGAATTGAAAATAAAAAATTGATGAATAATTACTATTATGAGAGTCGCTAACAGGAGCTCCATAGGAAAGTAGAGGTTCAATAAGAGAAAATAATATTATAGTAAAATAAATACACAAACAAAATAAATAGATATATAAATTGTGATTGTAGAGCTTTTATAAGTTATAGATGCATTCAATACTTATACAATTTTCTTTTTATACTACCTACAATTCCAAACCGAAAAGTGCTACAATTAGACATTTCGTTACACGCATATTACATCTTGATATTTCACACTAACAGGTGACCATAAACGACTTCAAAACGTTATTGTTTCTAACTTTAGTTCCCTTTGATCTAAACGCGTGAAGTACTTATAAACAATCGCGCTAGTGATGTGTGCAGTTTTATGCCTTCATAAAATCTACTTTACCACAATTTGCCTTTGATAGTACGTGGCCTCAAAGCAAGTTAGAGCCCTCAGACGAGGAAGTGGTGATTTCCCTAGAGATGCAAGGTGTTCGGCGTTTCTATGTATCGTGTTTCTGTGACAAGGTTATATCGTGTGTTTGGATATTTACTATTGAATTTCAATTGAATTGTATATAGATTGCGCTATGTATAGAATTGCGCTAGGACGCCTTTGCATTACCTATAAGTATAGGTATCTTAAAGCAAAATAAAAAACGACGATATGTGAGTAACGTATAAGTAAACAGTCCGAAGTATAAATCGGTTTTTAATCTAGCTATATACTGCACTTATTTAATTACGTAATTTATAATTTTCATTAAAATGTGATTTTCAATGATTATTTTTTTGTTGAGGTTTAGAAAACACTAAAGAGGTAAAAGCCGAACCAAAGCAAAATATGAAATTGCATACGGTTTATGTAAGTTTGTTAGTTTCAAATCTATACCAAGGTAAAATATATTTACACACAATAAAAAACTAAAAATAAATCTCTATTTAAGAAGAGTCCCGGAAAAAATAAATATTTTCGTTTACAAAACTACGAATTATGTAACAAATGTTTTAGCTACGTATTTCCACGTTTGTATTGAATTCCATAAAGTTCCGGGCTACATGACAGTAGCAAGCAATTGTCAGGATAAACAAAATTATTTGGAATCCTACACGGACGGGTCGTTGTAAAAAATGCAGCCAGTCGCAATCCCGGTTTATCCGAACGCAAATAAATCTGTCAATTTCACTCAGCCTCCCGGTGACTATTCACTAGCCAAAACATGCTATTCTGAAACCACTCGATATACATATATAAAAATAGGAAACAGCGGGCACATGGTTAAAAATATTATTCTTAAAGTATTTTAAGAAATGAACTAGTAAAACAAATGAGTAGGTGCAGTACCTTTGAAATAATCTTTGGATGAATTATGTATCATATTTTTTTACAAAATTTATCCAGTTTTAACATTGACAACAACTGAATAAGTACTATAACTTAATGGATAAAATATTAACCAATCAATGAGGTTTTTAAACGTAATTTCACTTATTGAGTTTCTCTACAATTTTTAATAGATAGCAGCAAATATATTGACCAAAAAAGTCGTGCGACATTTTTCGAACAATTTGACTATCACAATTGGCTTCCCCTTTGCGATCGAAATCGAGTTCAGCCAGTGCCAGTCGTATCGAGTATCGAGAGATTCCAAATGAACCGATCAAATAAACTGAGCTACTCGCTTCGCTTGTGCAATACATTGCTTCTTTGCGAATCGCATTAAGCTTATAAACGCTTCAATTCGGCGGCTAATTGCAGTTATCAGCTCACTCTTGATAAGATGATGTGGTTATTTCATTTTATTTTTTGCGTTTTTTAATATTTAAATCATGTGGCTAATTTATTTTAATAAATATGCTCTTTATATCGACCTAATCAAGGAATTTAATAGTCCATAACAAAAATTAGGTCATGAGAACAATCAGGAAACCCTACTCATTATTATAATAAACGTACGCTCGTTTTATTTCAATCAACATCTACAAAGTAAGCTAATACCACTTTAATCTCGAATCCCAACAATCACCGTTTATATTGATGCCAATACCATATTGGACTATAAACATATTTTATTTCTGTATAAAACAAACGCCATTTTTATAAATTGCAAACCAATCCATGAACACAACAGGAATACATAGGAGCAATCAAAAAGCAATATGGGTTACTCGACAATCTCGATACAAGATCTCAATATCTCATCGCAGTGGGCCGGAGTCATTCTCCCGAAATATGGTTCCCAATAAAATATCGTTGGAAATGGAAAAGCAATCGGTGGAATCCATACAATCATCGTACGAACTGA
>CAJQZM010024440.1:20003-30503 GCA_907164665.1 Colias nastes | reverse complement strand
GTCGCGGTATTGAAAGACGCGGCGCGCGTGCCGCTCTCGCTTATATACGTCGGGGTGGCGGGAAGGGCGCTGCGGGAGGCGGAGGAGCCGCACCGACGTCGTTAGGGATGGTCGTGGGTCGATGGACGTCGATAAAACTAATGTTGTTTATGTCTCAATGAAGTTATGAATGTAAAGATGGTATTAATGTAAATTGCAACGCTTTGATTGTATATCGCGTTGGACTGGACGCAGACTATAAATGAGTTTATCAAACTATGATCATCAGTTTTAAAACCATGTAAAGTAAAGTGAATTATTCTTTCGTTTTTTTTTAGGAAGGGTTCAATTTCAGGAAAACAACAATGCCCTTTATGTTTTCGTTGACGATACCTGGAAATATTTTATAATGTCTTGAAATATATTGTATTTGATAATTAAATAGGCAGTTCTTGGAACTAATTAACTAATGATTTGAATCCTATCAGTTAACGACTGTGTTATTATATTAAATCCTTTTATAGTGTTGTAAAGGATTATCTTTCCACATTAAAACATTACTAACTTCTTAGGAAAACCTTAATTTTGTCATTATATTGGCATTATTCACTGTTAATCCGTCATAAATAAGTTAGCAGTTATCAATCAGAAACAATAGTAATTAATAAAAATTTCAGGACTTGCATATAATATACATAGTTATTTTTTTATTATTTATATTATATTACTATCCATATGCCATTTTTTTCCATCTAGAAACAATCTCGCACTACGCAATAGACATACTTGCAAACAACCCATGAAGTAGCCATTATTTATCTTAGAACCTTAGCTAAGAACATTTTTTTTTTTTTTTGTAATATCAAATTGTATATCTCATATATTTTTATCGATAAGCCACCCGCTCAGCACTAGCGAATGCACCGAGTGACCTCAGCGAGCCCCCGCCCCGCCGCATTCCGGCGCCGGCCGCGGCGGCAGGTACGAGCGCCGCAAAAACCGTAACTTTATAATTAATAGTGTACTACACGTTACGTTAGCGATATCGATAGTTTTTCAATGGCCGAATGTTTTGGGAAATTCGTATGAAGCTAATCGATTAGGGTGAAAGTTGGTCTATTTTTAGCGTGCTATAAATAGATTGAATGTTTCGTTCTTATTGGATTCTTGTTTAAGTTTTGTTTAACGTTTTAAGTTAGCAACGAATTGCAGTGTTCGCTGCATCGTATTTTGCTATCGCTTTTTTATTATGATGGTCAATATGCTTATAATTTAATAGATTGCAATGTTATGTCAAAGAGAAAAATGTTATAACCTAGATAGAAAAGCGTGGATTTTTCTAGCTTTCTAAACGATAATTTACCTTGTTTATGTCACAGCAATTCAAGGTATTCATCATTATCCTATACATAATATTATGGGCAGTAAACTGATTTTTTCCTTGCAATATTTTTCAGGAAAGTTCTTTAAAGGATACAGCTAGAAAAGATAAAAATAATTTAAATTGTGTCTTTCATATCGATAAACTGTATTCTTATGAGTTCATTTGTTACGTCGTGATACGTGTACGGGTATCTTTTTATAGCTTCTACAATCTACGTGTGCTATTATGAGAAGCAAATTTATCTAAAACATACATTATGCTATAAACTTAATTATATAATGACAATATTGAAAATTCAATGTACATGGGAGGAAACATATCTATACTAATATTATAAAGCTGAAGAGTTTGTTTGTTTGTTTAATCTCAGGAAGTACTGGTGCGATTTGAAAAATTATTTCGGTGTTAGGTAGCCCATTTATCGAGGAAGGCTATAGGCTATAATATATCATCTCGCTAATACAAATAGGAGCGGAGCAATGCGGGTGAAACCGCGGAGCACAGCTAGTAAAAAATAATTAAAAAATGATAATATGTAACCTAGACGCGATTTCGCACTTTTCATCAAATAGATATATATATTTTACAACCGACTGTTAAATTATCAAAAATGACTTGCGCACGTGCAAGTCATTTTTGATAATTTAAGTGCACGTTTTCTAAAATTAAAAGAAATATCAGTATATTTAGATCTATGATATTACACTTACACTGCAATATTTTAATTTTTATTTCTGTACTAGCATACCGCCCGCGGCTTCGCCCGCTTTGTCTAAAACCTAATAAATTATATACTAAAACCTTCCTCTTGAATCACTCTATCTATTAAAAAAAACTGCATCAAAATCCGTTGCGAAGTTTTAAAGATTTAAGCATACAAAGGGACATAGCATACAAGAAAGCGACTTTGTTTTATACTATGTAGTGATCAGTAAAATCATTCGAATTAAATAATACGGTGCATTTTTATTTTTTAAGTGAGTATTTATGATTAAAGTTAAGATTATCAATTATAATTATTATCAAATTGCTGACGGACCATGTGTTGATAATTTTTGATATGATAAGAAAATACCATCACGTTGTTATGACTCAGGAAGTTTGATAAATTATTCATTTAAGAAAAGAAAAAAGCAATTTTATTTAAATATCACAAAATTATTTCTAAAATGAAATAAAAAAGGAAGAAAGTTGAAGTTTTTAAGTTTAAATATTTTTAAAGATTTCATCACTTTCGACATTTTATTAGTTTAATTAAAAAAATATATTGTAAAATCCGTTAAGTTCAATCAATTGAAACTGGAAAAGAAATAAATCGGTTTTGTAGGTATTGTGAACCGGATATGGATTCTGGCGCCTGTTCCGGTCTTGATTTCCATAAAACTGATTATATTATAACCAGTTATCAGAAGTATATATCGAGAAAAATTCTCTAGCAATGTTTATATTATGGTTAAGTCTATTCATGTAATAATAACACCTTATTATTGAAAAAGCACATAATACCTACGATAAAAAGGAATGATAGAAAACACAAACGAACATTAACTCCAAACTTATGTTAAAAAACATTTTTACAAAAGTTTGGTTTAACAAACTTAACATAGACGAGTAGGTAGGTAAACTCGACATAGTATTCACTTGAAATTAAAACATAATATAGAGACCCTGAATGCATATCAAGGTCAAAAAATATTAGTCACGACATACAAGGTCGATCTTATAGTTAATATGAATCAATCTTATAGTAATTGTAAATTGTTGCTTTAAAATGTACGATCAAGATTCAAAATTAGCTTTAAATGTGTTCTAAAAATTTAGTATTCAAAATGAAAACAGTCTAGAAAAGAAGTTAATGTGCTTATAGTTAAGACAAACTACCTTATGCACACTTTAATGCGAGCCAAAGAAATACACATCACAACAAAACCGTTCAATCTCAAGCTAATTAATATAAAATAAATAAGAAGTTTATCTAAATGAAACAAGAATGTATAATATAAAATCTAGAAACGACTGATACATCCGGACCGGAAGCGTTTTCCAATAGAGCCTTCGATAATCTAAAAATAGTAAATAATACTATGTTAGAGTCATTTGTCGATATAAGTGGTTGATTGTTCATATAATTAAACTAATATAACCTTGCTTTAATCGGAAGTCTATTTTTTATTAAATACTCTATCCGCCCGCGGCTTCGCCCGTGTTTTCAAAGACAAAACCCGTATAGCTCCCGTTCCCTTGGGATTTCTGGGATAAAACCTATCCTATGTGTTAATCTAAGTTACCCTCTATATGTGTGCTAAATTTCATTGTAATCGGTTCAGTAGTATTTGCGTGAAAGAGTAACAAATATGCATACACATACACATCTAAACTTTCGTATTTATAATATTAGTAGGATAGGATTAAGTATTAGATAAATGTTAGGTTAACTATAAAGTTCATCGTTTTATTTTTCCATCACTACGCTTTTCAAGGCTTTTGACAGAGTAGAATCGTGTCTTGAAGTATAATGTTTTATTTATTTGTTTTATTATAATTTAAACGTATGGAAAAAACAAAAAATCGTTTTATTTCACTTATCAAGTGATTACTTGCGTGACTAGCATATAAAATATTAAGTTCTTTGGTACTCAAACGAAAATAGTATTTGTTTCAATTTAATAATATAATAATCGTGATTTGTCAAGGAAATATCTTGTTGAAAAATACTTACCTGAAATATTTTTTATTTTAATGTAATGTAGAATGCGGTAATATTTTGTAAACAATATTTTGTTAGTGTCTTAAAAAATAGCATTGGAAAAACAGTGGCATTTATTTATTTCAGTAATAAAAACAAAATTTGTTTTTGTTTTGTTTGTTGAAGCACGACCTTGATTATAGAGAAAAATAAAGCTAGGTACGTACCTATAGGTAATATAAGATAGGTACCTAGAATTCGAGGCATATAATACTTTTGCCAGTTTTGCCGTGATTAATGATTTTTTGCATTAGGATTGCCCCAATCTAAACTCAAGGAATGTCATATTTTAGTTTTAACGCGATTAATAACTTTTTATTAGGGTTGCCCCAAACCAATTTTAATAAACAAGGCTGTCCCAACCTACATCAAAATTCTCACACAGCGATAAGAGATAAAGAAGCTTTCTTAATCAAAAGTTATTCACATCTGGTTAAGTAATTCCTCTATCAGAACCTTTACTTAAATAATGAATCATTTATGCTTCTTTTGGCGATTCAAAATCATATTTTATTAAAATTCTCGAGTCATCTTTAAACATTTGAAAAACAGTTATAGTGGTTATAGTTAGATACATAATACCGTTGTTTTGTTATTGATCGCGTGCGAAACCGTTCAACAATGCATGTTGCATATAATCTGCATGTATGTATGTCATTTTGTGAATGTCAAGGCTTTTTAGGTAGATTTGTGTGTATTGTTTCTTAGTACCTTGGCCCTTAGGGCTTAAAGGTGCATGAAATAAAAGATGAAAACTACTTGCTTTAGTTTTGTCACTGGTAAAAAGTGATAATTATTACTTGTACTCCATCCCACGTACATAATTATGAAAAAGATACAAATATGTTCTGTGAGAATAAACAATTCGAATTTCATCAAAATTGGTTTATCTGTTTTACAGTGAAACCTAATAAAATAATAATATTAGAATATAATTTATTTATAACAAACATTAGAATACTTAATTTAGGACCTGTCTAACTATTTTATAACATAATCCTAATCTTGGGATTATATAAAGCTAGTCCTAATCCCATATTATAATCCGCGTTGGAATGTCCTCGTAATTCATACGCAGCAAAATAATAATAGTAAGATAGATAATTTAGATTATTGCACGTAATTATTATTATACAAAAATAATTATGCAATATTTTATTTTTATGTCGATTTTACCCACTACAAAGATTAAAAACTTGAACGCGTTTAATCAATGACAACAATAATAATTTTAAAGAGAATGGGCTTAATTCTTAAATTAAGTTTTTTAGAATTCGATTTGTAAAGACCAATATAATTAATGTTAATAATACCTTATAACCTCGTTACCTTATTAACGTAATTTATTTATCTTTCTTAAGTTTATTAAAATTTAATAAAATAAATAAAATAAAATTTACTTTTCACTTTTAAAGAGCTGTTTACGTTTAAATATAGCTTCCTTGTAATAAATGCGTATTCGTATATTTGCAATGAATTGACTCGTTATGCATATAAATGTCAAGTGATTTGCACTAAGCAACAGCAATGTGTGGTAAATAGCACAGATAAAATATATTACACAGCGATTATTTAATCGAATCAAGTGTTTAAATACTAGCAATTCGACCCGGCTACGCCTGGGTTGACCCGGTTATAAATAAAAATAAAATATAGCCTATATCGATCGACGATCATTGCTTTAATTAAGACATCATGGTAATCATGTTTTCAGGTCAAAGATTTTTTCAAAATGGCTTATATAGTTATCGCAGCTAATTTGCTTTTGTGATACATAGTAGTCCTTGTCTAAGATTTCAGCTTTATGTCTTTTAGACAATATTTTTTTGCATTATTCAAAAAACAAAAAATTAACAGTAGGTATCAGATTAAAATATTTAAGTATGTCAATAACATCTGATAATGTCGAATGTAGGGAGTTATTAAATTTATCATTTTTAATACGAAAAGATTTAATCATACGATTCTAATATTTTCACCTGAATCATAGTCTACCTATACATTTTTACAAATAAATGCTGATAATCAAAACATGATACTTAAAGATAATTCAAGTGATTAATAATAGCTAATTGATTAATTTTTTATCAATGTCGTATTTTCCTATACTTATATCATACGATAAGTTTATAAGCTCTCACGTTTTGCCAATCTATTTAATAAATACCAGCACAGGAATGTTGAATATTGGACTTTTTTTAGAAACGTAGATTTTTTATTATATTTTAAACTAGCTATTCGCCCGCTCTGTCTAAAACCTAATAAATTATTTGCTAAAACCTTCCTCTTGAATCACTCAATCTATTAAAAAAACCGCATAAAAATCCGTTGCATAGTTTTAAAGATTTAAGCTTACAAATGGACATAGGGAAATACATAGTATAAAACATAGTCGCTTTCACTGTGAAAGCGACTTTGTTTTATACTATGTATTTTTAGCGATGGAATTAAAGAAACACCTACGTATGGTCACAGACGTGATAAATAATCTGGACGCTTGGGATAGTTTTTGTTAGTAATTTGACAAACAACAAAAACAACAAAAAAATTGACACGTATTCATAGGGGAATTCAAAGAATCCTCTCTTACTCATAATAAATAAGAAATAACTTGCATGTTAGTGCAACATTGACGCATTCATTTTATGATAGTGAATGAGCAACTACAATGCAGATAGATTTCGTCAATTTCTTTTATCATTATTGTGCAATACTTCACGTAAATTGTGAGAAGTCATCGTATTTTCTTCTCTTAATGCGTCAAACATCTAATAAGAGCTTGATCTGACGCACCAACTGTGGAAAACTTAGATTTTATCAGTATCTGCACTGTCCTTATCATTGATGATTGATCTGTTTTAGAGATACTTTGACGCAGACTCTTTCGTGATGAATTTTTACAAGGAGAGACTTAAAATCTCTGATTTGAATTAAGCTGTTGACAGGCATACTTCTGAAATATGCCGAAAGAAATGCTATCTGCGTGGTTTGTACATGCCCGAACTCTATAAACTTCTCATCAATTTGGAATACGTGACATTTATTGTTCAGTTTTATCGAAATCATTCCCTTTGTTCTTATTACTGACTTCATTCAACATAACAAACTTCTTCCGAAATGCGCTTATCAAGTACCCATATTTTAATCGCTAAGCCTCATCAAATACGACAGCTTTATCAACCTTGGTTTGATTTATCATAATCTCTAATTGCAAAACCTTATTTTTTTATCGCGGCTTGGCCTCTAGTGTTTTGCGTAGTAAATTTACGTGTGGCTGTGTGGGCGGTCCTTCCTGCTTTATTGGCCATTGTTGTGGCAAATTCTAATGCGCCCTCTTCACAATGGGCAGCGTTGGGCGAGTAGAAGCAATCACGATAGTGTAGAGGGCCTAAATGTCTATGATCGGCCATCATTGTAGTTGTTTATTCATAATCGCCGTAATGGCAAACATCGACGATCATTTGTTGGGCCAACGCTGCCCATTGTGAAAAGGGCCCATAAGCGATGCTAAATCATATAACTTCTATGTGGGTTACAACTGTAGGTGGTTATACTTCCTTGTCTGGTGGGCAAATAGAAATGTTTGCAGATCACTATTCTTGTGATAATGATAATTTGTTTATTTAAAGTGTTGGTATAGGAACTGAACGGAGATTTATTTTTGGCTTTGCTATCACACTGGCATATAAAGTAATTCCATATATTATATACTCTTAAAACATTTCATACGTTACGTTGAATTTTATGATACGGTATTATGTTTGCACGATGAATCAGGAAGTCGGAAGTTCTTCTTTCTTTCCTACAATGATCTAGACCTTCAAGTTGAAATGATATAATGATGTTTTACTATTTCCATACCTGTATCTCCATTATCTGCATTATCTGATGATTTTACAAATCTATTTTTTGGAAATTTGTACATGAAGATTCTATCAATTTCCATCATATCACTTAATCTACCGATCTAAGTAACTATATAGTATTTTTCACAGTATTTTTCAACCCATATTTGACGTCTCTATTATTTCAATAGAAATATAAATATGAGCTTCAGAATATGTCTGTATAGGCAGAAGTACAGCATTGTAGTATAGCAATAAGGAATAACATTAAATTCTCGGTTTCATAACAAGTGACTTTAAGCGTTCGAGACAGTATTTTGTAACTGACTGTATGAAGCTGTGCCTCGTGGTTTTACTCGCACTTTTACGCTCCCATTGGTCTTAGCGTGATAATATATAGTATATTCTCTATAGCGCCTACCTCGATAAATGGCCTATCTAGGGAAGGAATTTTTCAAATCAGATCAGTAATTCCCGAGATAGCGCATGAACCAAACAAACAAACTATTCAGCTTTATATATTTGTAAGTGTAGATCGTAACTAATACGATATATAAATCACAGTGTACTAAAAATTTAAGAGCAAATATTTCCACGATTATGTACATAGCTCGTGGTGAGGTGTCAAAAATAGCAGTGATCTGACGATTGCAAAAACAAGAACTCGTAACAAAGTGTTATTAGATTACAGAATAGCATAGGCATGATAAAATTGTGGTAAATGCTCTTTTTAGCAAAGTGTTGTTAGATTACAGAATAGTATAGGCATGATAAAATTATGGCTCGTCGAAGTGACATAATTCCAAATCCTCTGAAGAATATCTTATATATAAAAATGAATCGCAAAATGTGTTGGTAAGCGCATAACTCGAGAACGGCTGAACCGATTTCGATAATTCTTTTTTTATTATATTCCTTGAAGTACGAGGATGGTTCTTATGTAGAGAAAACGTAAACATGTACCACGGGCGAAGCCGGGGCGGACCGCTAGTTATCAATACAAATAGGTATTACAAGAAGTAAAAAGTAAATAGGCATCACAATGAACATTTGATTAGGTACCCTAAAATCTAAATCCTATTAATATTATAAATGCGAAAGTTTGTGAGGATGTGTGTGTATGTTTGTTACTCTTTCACGCAAATACTACTGAACCGATTACAATGAAATTTAGCCCACATATAGAGGGTAACTTGGATTAACACAAAGGAAAGGTTTTATTCCGGAAATCCCACGGGAACGGGAACTATACGGGTTTTCCTTTGAAAACGCGGGCGAAGCCGCGGGCGGAAATCTAGTATTCTTTAAAAGAGAGTTCAGACTTATAACTGCATCTAATCTTCATAATTAAGCAGCATATACGGGTAATAAGAAGTAAGGAAATGCTTAATTTGGAAACGTTTTTCCATCCGTAGTTAATTAATAGTCTCCTGGACAATTAAATACCTTTTAAGTATTTATTTAACGCACACTATATAACTGCAAAATCCAAAATTGTGAATGTTTAAATGAATTTGTTATATAATTTAAGACTTACTATAAAATAGCTGCGCTCCGCGGTTTCACCCACGGGGCTCCGCTCCTGTTGGTCTTAGCGTGATGATATATAGCCTATAGCCTTCCTCGATGAATGAGCTATCTAACACCGAAAGAATTTTTTAAAACGGACCACGAGTTCCTGAGATTAGCGCGTTCAAACAAACAAACTCTTCAGCTTTATAATATTAGTATAGATGAGACAGGTTGTATGTTCATATGTTTGAAAATCTCATTAAATTGCAAAACGCTACGCGAAATTTTGCTGAAATTTTGTTCATAGCTTACTGCGATAATCTATAAACTCGATTAAAACACGCGTTACTCTTATCAACGTGGAGTTATCTCGATTAAATCCGCAAACAGAAGGCTTTAACTGTATCTCTTCAAATAGTGAACAGTAAAAACTTATTTATAGTATTTATTGGGCTCAGCAACAATGTATGTGATGCTAAATTTAGAAATGTACTTGCTTTCGGTAAAACTACAATAAAATCAGTAACTGCTGAACAAATTTTAACGGGAATGTCACTGCCAGATTAAAAATCTGTAAAGCAAAATTTAGGCTTCATTTAAAAGAGAATAAAGGTTTCTTCTTTTTTAACGAATTGTATGTAAAAAATTTTCCTCGTACGACTTTCCTATTTAATCAATTTCAAATTGGATATTCTATTTAGGGCTGATTTTTCAATCCTTGGTTAAAACTTATTCATCGAATAACGTATTAAACAACCATTTCAAAAATGTATTCTTATTGTCCGTATTTGACAGTTTACGGGTGACATTTTAAAATGTTCGTGTAATACTTTATTGGACGGATAAATTTTAACCAAGGATAGAAAAATCGGCCCTTAATCAAGTATTTACCTGACAAGTTCTACTTTGAGTTCTCTTTCATTAACCTATTTTACTTCGACATATTTGTCTTTAGGTACAAACAAACAATGAATTATGACAACTCCTCCCATAGCCATCACTTCCTTGCTCTCCAAGATAATGGAAACCGTTAT